>ML805152.1:11911-53041 GCA_009831015.1 Picea engelmannii | reverse complement strand
TGAGCAAATTTTATATAAGCACTTTGGTGATCTTCACAAAATGACATTAAAATTGAAAATAGTGGCATAAATTATGGATAAAATTCTTCACTTTGCAATAAAGTTAGATATTAAAATTTAAAATAGTAGCATAAATTATGAATAAGATTCTTCACTTTGCAGTAAAGTTTGAAATTAAAATTGAAAATAGTAGCATAAATTATGGATAAGATTCTTCACTTTGCAATAAAGTTGTTCTATGTCTTAGGTTGTTGTGTGTCTTGAAACATAGAAGGGGATATTTGGGTGTTTATTATGTTTTGATTATGGGTGATTATGTTGTTTAATTTTTATATTTGTTTCTGTTTAATCTCTGTTTCTTTTTATTGATGTTTAAATGGTAATAATTTGAGATTATTTAAAATAAGGAATTTTGTAAATAAAGATTTTACATAATTTTTATTCAGTTAATTTTATATGAATAATTTTTTTGTATTAGTTATTATTATACAATATATTAAAAAACTCATTAGTTTGATGTTTATATGTTAATAATTTGAGATTATTTGAAATAATGATTGGTGTAAATGAGATTTTTTTTGCATAATTTATATATTTTTTATTTAGTAAATTTTATATTAATAATATTTTTTCATTACTTATCATTATATAATATATTTAAAAAAAACATTAATTTTGTTGAAAAAAATTGAATTATCAATGTATCAAAATAAAAAATAAAAATAAAAATAACTAATTTGATATATATAAAATTATTGAAATTAATTAAGTGTAATTCAAATGGTTAAAAAAAAAAAGCTATTATCATTCATCACTTAAGTTCAAAACTAAAACACTATATTAAACATGATATTATAAAATAACAAATAATATACATTATACTTAAAACATGTTTGTTATACACAAATCATGTAACAAACTTCACACCAACAAATAAATTACTTTGTAAATCATTTAATATTTGTTAGTGGATTGATGATTGCTTGTGGATTTTATTTTTCCATTCCATCAATATATATATAATACATTCCATCAACACATATTTCTCCATTCCATTAACACATAGTCACAAAAACACATATTTCTCAATTCCATCAACACATGGTCACAAAAATGCATATATGAAGTACAACAAAATGACAAGTATGGAAATGTTTACAAGGTAGTACAAGTCACAAAAATGCATATATGAAGTACAACAAAATGACAAGTATGGAAATGTTTACAAGGTAGTACAAGAAAAGGCAGATTTTTAGAAAGTGTTTAGCTAGACCTTTACTTATTCACGCAAGCTATGTATGGTCAATATTTACCCAATTCATGCCAACCAACTTTTTTCTATTTGTTTATAAAAAATTGTCTATAAAAATTATAGGTTTATAAAGAACCACTCATTTAATTGTTTATAACATAACTTGTATTATGGTTAATGAAGTTTCTTAATTCTAGGTGCTCAAATATTTGTATATTGCCCATTTAAACAAAATGTTACCTAAATTTTATTTAGAAATATGTTCATTTGTTAAAAGACATGCAAATAGTTATATTGTATAATAGTTTAACAATTCTTCACAAATCATGATTAAACATGATTAGACTAGGAAAAACAAAAGCAATAATGAGTTAACCCTTCACATTGTAGCCACTTGGTATTAGGCTTGGAATGTCTATCAAAATTCGGTTATGTCTTCAAAAAAAATTAGGGTTTAAATTTCACTCATGGACTAATTTTCAAATTTCCATGGTTTTTTTCAAAATAAGATTTTCCAATTTTTTTTTTCCAAAAATGATTCCCAAAATCTATAAGATAAAAGCATTTTATTCTAAAGATTGTCAAAACTTTCTAGAAACTATATAAAATACTTATAAATTTGATTTTTTTACAAACATATGGCCAAATATTTTATGGTTCGAATTTAATAATTAGTAAAATTAATCAAGGTTCCTATACTTTAAGGTAAGTATAGATCCTGCTCACGGGGTGTAGGGTAGTCAGTGATGGAGTGTATTGTTAAGCCACTATGTTATGTGAAGTCACTGGTTCGAAACCTCAGTTTACCTTGTGTGTCACGTATGGGACATCGTGGGAACAACTAAAGGTTATAGTGGTAGTAGTTGGATAACACAACCATGTGTAATGCGAGTACATGCCCAACTAGTTGTTGATTCCACCAGTCACAAAAAAACGTAACTATAGATCTTTTAAAATTTCTCTGGTCTTGCCTTTATTTTATGTTATATGCATATTTTGTAGAAAATCAGTAACAAAAGCACTCTAACTCACATAGGACTTTTGTCAAACACTTAGTAAACACATATTTTTGTCTTAAATGAACTATGATATGTAATAACCCACATTCAACTATATCATAAGAAAAAACACACATTAATAAGCAAATAGCAGTAGAAAATAGCAATGAACAACAATCACAAAACACATATGCACACTTAGAATTTTGGCAACCAGCCAGGGAAAGCCCTAGAATGTGGAAACCCACCAAGAGAAATGTATTATCAACTTCAGGAAGTACAAAAACTACAACAGTAATACATTTGGCAGCAAGAGAAACGCAAGTTAAACTCACTTGCAGAAACCCACAGTAGTCCCCAACTTCTAACTTGAAAATTGTGCCACAGTCTGTACGGATTGTACGACCCAGCTAAGAAACAACACCTAAAACTTCATGCCAACCTACTGTTGTACGGTTAGATCTGTATGACTTTTCTGCAACAAGAAAAACCTCAAAATAACCTCGAAAATTTTGTTACAAATTGCCTTGATTTTCATGCCCTCTTTTCCTGCTATATGGTCGGTATGGATCCGTACAGTATGGCCTCCCACTCGGTTGTAATCTTCAACAACTTCTCACAAAAAAAAATCTTGGGATTTGTGTCCAAATTCTCTTGGAATTCATGTCAAATCTGTTGCATACACTTATCTTCATATTTCTCTCAAATTTCTCTTGACTTGTATTGGACACTACCCTAGCCTTACTCTTATAACCAAAAAATGAATTTTCACCTTCCCCATCCCTAAATCCAATGAACAAGATCTAATATTTCCTTTACAAGATCAAGGGACATAATTCATTCCCTCCAAAATAAATCACTTAAATTTACTAAAGCGATTTTCCACTTTATCACATAAAGTCACTTTAATAAAATATTAGAAGGTCACTTTACAAAAATTCAGTTTAACATAAGAGGCATTTTATTACAACTTTATAAAACACCTATTACAAAGTCAAGTGCCTAGTAGTGAAAACACAAGGTCACTTCTGCATACAAGACAAAACATGTGGAGTACCTCATCAGATATAAAAGCTAACACTCCCTCTTAGCGAGGGATGTACTCATTGCCATCACCATCACTTGGTCATGTCCTTAAGTCCATCACAATGTTCCTAGTAGGAGCTCCCTTTGAATATGGAGCCAACCTCAACATCTGCACATAACTCAAACCTGAAGACCTCCTCCTGGAAACCACTTTGAACCCTGAGCTCCTAGAAGAATATAGTCTCCCACCCTGAGCTTATGTCCACTCACACCAGCTGAGCCTCTTATTGGTGCTTAGAAGAGACTCCCTCTCTTCCCTCGGATTTTGAGACTAAATCCTTGGGCCCACATCAGTCTCAGGAGCCTCATGCTCCTCATCTGACTCTGAATATCCAATTGTAGGTTGTCCTAACACAATGTACAACCTATCAACTTAATCACCAATCAATTGTGGCTCGATCAGATCTTCTCCCTCTCTGTAGATAAAGACATGTCCACTCTTGAACAATGTCGCATATCCCACATCTATCAAGGCTAACACCAAGAGAAAGTTAATCCTCAGCCTTGGAACAAATAGAACTCCATCAACCACTAGGGGTTCTCCAAACTCGAGCTAGAACCTGACCCTTTCAACTCCATGTACTGTGTGTGCCATTTCCCCTTCACTTTCAACTAGTTGGTCTGGACCTGTCTCTGTGATACTGAGGAATATATGGCATATTCTTGTCATATGACATGAGGCTCCATTGTTAATTATCCATCTACTATCACACACAAATCCAGTACTCCCAACACTTGACACGAGAGTGACCAATGAGAATTATTTATGAAACTTGTCTGAAAAGTCCTCTACTAGTGTTGTTGTCGTTGCAACTAGCCCCTCCTTCTCCTTCCTGTTCTTCTTCTTCTCTAGACACTGGGTTTCAAGGTTTCCATATTGGTTGCAGACGAAACATAAGACTTTGCTCAAGTATTTCCCAAAACTCCTTTGCTTCTTACTTTTTCTCTTTGTCACAAGAGAAACATTCTCTTCATAAGCTCCATCTCCCTTTTTTCCACTGCTCTAAGATCCTTCCTAGATCTCCTACTAAGTGATATCATCCCACAGTCTGCTCCAATCTGGTAAATGTTTCCCACCCACCACACACTTCATAAATATTTCCCATTCCTTGGTGAAGCCTTTCAAGGTTGTCGTCACCAACTCTGAATCTAAAATGACCTCCCCAACAACAACCAACTCATATTTCACCTGTGCTACCTGGGTAAGATAAGATGCCACACTCTCACCCTTAGCCATCTTAGTGTCATGCAACTTGTCCTTTAAGGCCATCTTCTAGTTCTCATTCTTCACCTCATACAAGTTTTTCAGTGTCTCCCACATGTCATAAGTTGTATTCTTCTCATCTAAGTGTGGTATAAGTGAGTCTTTCACTCCATCCAGAATAAGCCCCTGATATTTGGCTTCCTTTCCCTCATGTGCATCCAAAGCAATAGGGTATGTTGTGGGAACAACTATTACAGAGCTGACAAAGCTCCAAAGTTTGTTCTCCCTGAGAATAGATGACATTCTAACTTTCCATTGCAAGTAGTTGGAAATCCCTTCCAATCGGTCCTCATATCTTATGCAAGTAGCTATTTCCTCTCATTTGTCCAATATAAAACAAATAGCCAAGTTTCCCCCTTCAAATCCCTACCAAAAATAGCACTACTCATTGTAACTTAGAGCACTTGCTCTAATACCATGTAGAAAATCAATAACAAAATCATTCTAACTCACATAGGACTTTTGTCAAACACTTAGTAAACATAGATTTCTATCTTAAATGAACTTTGATATGTGATAACCCACATTCGACTATATCATAAGAAGAAACACACATTACTAAGAAAATAGCAGCGGAAAATAACAATGAACAACAGTCACAAAACACATGTGCATTGTTGGCACGGGAGTAGACCCGGGGTTCAACGCCCAAGAGCGTACCAACAAAACCCTAGCTACTGGCCCTTCTGGCAACACCTGCGAAGCAGATGAAGTCTCACCCGAGGTAGAGGCAAGGGTGGTTGCAGGACTCAAATGTCTGTAACCTTAGTTGGGACACGGATCTGTGATTATAATGCTTAATAATTACCTAGCATAGATTATCCATCAATATTCAACCCTTATGATACTTCGCAGATAGCACAGAGCATTGTAGTATGTACTTATATCTAAGATGATTCAGCACTTAGCCACAGAAAGATAGGTTAGATTCGGTCGATCAAGCACTAAGCATCTTATATATCAGACCTAACATTCATTCATATCTCATAAGCATGAAGCATAACTAGATCTGCCTAAACACATCAAGGAAGAGACAACTCATCAGATCGAGGAACATAGCACAACACACAAAGTTACCGTGGTTCACCCCCACCCTGGGGCTACATCCACAAAGTCTTCTTCTTTATTATCTCGGTCAAGCAATTACAGTACAGAGCTCCAATCATCCTTACTTCGCACAGGACAAAAGATCTACGCAGCTCGCTAGATCCTTCTTCCTTGCACTTCAACACAAAACTACAAGAACTTGCATTGAGCTTTGCAAGCTTCTTACAATCAAGCACAAAGCACTTACAATATACATCTGATCACACAGATCCAGTTACTAGCACTATTCCATCAACTATACATCACATAGATGTACTACTATCCTCCACTTACATTACCTAAGTATCTATTTATAGATTACAAAAATGGGCCTAAGCATGGGTAAACCCATGGGACAACATACCTTTCCCATTACATTAACCCAAAACCCTAAAGGGACCCAAACATAGGTCTAGCTCCCCCAATTTCCACTTCACATTGCGCTCAATCTTTGACAAGCTATCGAAGTCCCAAAAACGGTCAAATATGACCAAGTGTTCTTCAAAACTTGGTCAAGGGCCAACAGGCCCCCAACACTCACCTGTGACTCATCCCGAGTCACTCTGGTGTGATCAATTCCACCTCCAATGCCTTGAGCTTGGCTCGAGATTCTTTGACCTGCTACAGTGCGACAACATCTTGCTCAATGAATTCCTAGATCACAGTATCGTTTACTGGCCCTTCGATGTGTTGTTCTACTGTGATGAAAACTTGTTCAAGCTTGGCTCCCTGGCTTTCAACTTCGGTGAATAGTTGTCATGCCTTTTCTTGGATTGGCTAAATTCGTTGGGAGACTTCCATCACTTTACTTTGCAGTGTGTGTACTTGTTGTTGGGATATTTGTTGTTCTGCAAACCTCTTCATTCTTTCGACTAGGGTCAAGGCCTTCATCTGCACTTGTAGTGTGGTTGTGTGTTGCGTTTCTTCTTGGAGTTGTACCTCCAATGCCTGCAACTCTAGATTCTCTGTGAGGTTCTCAATAGTTTGGGCGCTTCTAGAGCACAGATGCTTGTATTCCAAGGCAACGGTTTTTAATCAGTCGACTGCGCTACGGGCAGTTGCCTCCCTTAGATCTCTTATTTCTTGAGGATTCTCGAGCATGGTACAAAGTTCCAGATCTATGATGCATTGCTGAAGTTGTTGGATTACTTCTTCGAGTTGTGTCACCTACTGTGGAACACGTTCTTCAATCTTTACTTCTATGACTGTCATAGAGCGAAGTTCTTTGTGAACCCTTTCCTGTACTTCAAGTTGCTATGCTAGCAACTATGCTTTTTCCTCATCCCACTTTTCTTTCAATGCAAGCTTTTCCTGTTTTGCCTTACTCTGTTGTTCTAGAAGTGTGCTCTGTACTTATGTCAAAGCCTGGGTGGCTTGCACTGTGTCTTCTTGAGCTCATCGAAGGTGAGTTTTGACTTTATCGGCTATCTGGTGTAATTGGGTGGGCTCATCGCCTGTTCTTGCTATTTCAACTATCAAGGGCATAGTAGAAGATGTTCAGCTGGACTAGAGTACCTATTGCATTTCTTAGAGTTCTCCCTTGATTCAGCTAAATATCTCCTCCTGCTTTGCTTCTTGTCTTTCTGCGATATCTTGTGAAGCATCATTCAGTGTAACGGTTAGGAAGTCGAAGTCGTCTGGTGTGAGGGTAGTCTTAAAAGTAGTCTGGGTGGACTTAGCTTTCTTTCAATATGAGGTCTTTTGTGGGGTAGCCTTCCTTTTCTTGGAGGGATCCTCCTCCTCTTTAGGCAGAGTAACATCGCCTTTGTTTTGCTTGACTTTTGTGCCACCTAGTTCTTCACCATTACCTCCCTGCATAGGTGAGATCGAAGTGGTCTTCGTAGATGTGCTATGGACATCTTGAACTTCAGCATCCTTCTTAGTATTACTTGGTCCAGGTGTATCCAGCATAGCTTCAGGGCTTTCCACATCACACATTTCTATGGGGTCCACTGGAACAAGGAGGTCCGCTGACCATTCCTTGGTAATCTGCTCCAAGTCTTCTTCTGTCAACTTGTAGTACGATTGGATATGTTGTTTGTGTTCATCAGCGTGCGTTGTGATATAGGTGAAGTGGCGGTCCGCGCTGAATTTTATCAAAGGTCTAAACCTATGAAGTGTGTTTCGAGTGATGCACGGTGTAGACTAGATTGCATTCTTCAATTGGTTGTAATAGGCATGGCAGACGACATTGGACTGCCATTGCCTCTTCATGTTGTTGGAGTACCATAGCGTACAGAACTTCGCAGCTAGTGGTTCGAAGGGTTTGATCTTTGGAAAAGTGGCACCTTTTGGTAGCTCCCAGGCGATGAAAGCAATTAGTATGAGCAACCAACTGAAGTGGAACTCATACCCTTGGTCTTGCGCTTCTCTGCAATCAAGCTCTAGCTGGTTTACAAGATAATACACCCAGTTCATTTGTAGTCCCTCGGCGCACTTCCCTACAAGGTCAACTATGAATCTAGTCACTTATGTTGGTCTGTTCTTGCGAACTAGCTTACTCGCAATCAACAGACAGGCAAGGCGCACTGTGCCACTCTGGATAGAGGCTACCTTGTAGCCTCGCGTGCCCTTCTCAACATTGCCATAATTTTCTTTTATCTATTGTGCAAGTGCTCGGTCTGAGGTCTTTCCTGGGTAAAAGTCCTATGGGTCAGGGCCTTGCATACTAAGTCATGTGATCCAACTGATCAAGGTCAGATCCACAATAATGTGGTGGTCCAGCCATAAGTATCCTTCGTGTTAACAAGACAGCAGCAACTTGACGCATGCGTTGACTTCCTAGTGTCTGTCAAAGTGTGAGACCTTCATTACATTAAGCAGTGTGGACTATGCGAGGTTTTGGGTCCATGACTGCGGGACAATATTAGAATTCTTTCCTTTGGTTTTGGTTAAGTACTTATGTGGAGCTAACATTTTGTAAGCTTTACGATCTCCAAGGTTAAAATCATTGAATTTCAGTGTTGCAAGCTTATCCTGGTCAACAAGGACTGTGTGCACCCCTTTTAGAAGGTACACAGGGATAAAAGTGTACTTGAATTCTCGAGGTACACTGTCACGGTTGATGGCACCGCTCAGAGGTGGTAAGTAAGTCGGTAGAATGTGTGGGATAAGCTTGGCATTTGTGATGTCATCCTTGTGCTTAGTTCTTCTTTCTGCGCCTGTTCGAGATGTCCCTGCTCGAGAAGTCGATGGGGAGGCCTGTACTCCTGTCGTGGATGAAGCTTGGACACTAGTGGACATTCTTCTTTCTGACATGACTCTCTCAGTCATTAAGTCAATCAAAACTTCTTCAACTACTTTCTCAGCAGCGTTGAGCTTGTCCGACATACAGCTTGGGTTGACTAGCCAGGGTGTGAAAATGAATTCAGAGACTATAGTGAAAAGTATGGAATCAAGGCAATGATCACAGGGTGAAGTAATCTCAAGTTTTGGGCTCAAATTTTCACTTAGCAAAAAGTATTTTCAGTGCGTGGCGCGACGAACTAAGTAGGGAAAATTAGCAACGGTCTACTTACAAATGATATGAGGCTGCATTAACTAATGTTTTTTTCATATGGTGTGGTCTAACAGTCTAGTGGCGAGCCATAAAAGTGTTTCGACCCGTTTGGAGCAGCAGCCGAATAGTTATATTGGCTTCCAACGACTATATTGCTTCACCATGGCGAAGTGCCATAGGCTGTTGTTCTGATATCCCGGCGAAGCTCAATTCCTGTGATTTTTTCTTCTACAAAGTTTCCTCTGGAATCTTCTGTAAATTTATGATCTTGGCTTTATTATTTCTTAGCTTCCTATCCTTTTTCCCAGTGAGCTTTGTCTCGGTCATCCTTTTTCCATTCTGATTCTTATCTTCTCTTGTCATAGACACTTCGCGATGTTGAGATTCTTTTTTCAGATCCAAGGGTAATACTCCTTCATCATACATATTAGGTATCTTGGTCTTTTGTGGTTCCTCTAATGCTCTTATAACTTTGATATCCAAGTCCCTAGTGTTCAATATCTTAGGTATGTCATCTTGTTCTTCCATCAAGTAGGAGATCCTTCTAGTCATAAATTCCATGAGTTCTTGCTTCTTCTATTCTAGAGCTTCCTTTTCTTCTTTTCTTTGGATCTGGTATTTTTCAATCCAGATATTGCCTAACAAAGCTGGAAATGGGGCATGGTTCTCAATAAATTTAATAACTTTGAATTCTTCCTCTGTCAAAGCTCCATGGGTGTTCATAGTTATCTGGGTAATCTTGCCACATAGGGTTACCATTTTTTCTTTAAATAATCTGATGGTTCCTTGTGAAGGAACCATAGCAGGCCTTCCTAGGGTTTCCCAAGTACTTTCTATCATAATGTTCATCTGTGTTCCCTCATCTAGATCATAGTCAATATCGAAGTCTCCTATTCTTACTTCAATTTTCTCCTTTTCTTTGAAGATCTCTGACAAACTGGCATATTTATGTTCATCCATGGTTTCTTTCATTTTTAGTAACATAATCTTTGATTCTTTCTGGGGTTCTTCTATAATCTTAGTCTTGATCTCCTTTAGAGTTTGTTTGTTCCATATTCAGCTTTTTAAGTTTAGCAATCATTCTAGGGAAATCCAGTACTTCAAGGTACATAGCCTTACAACAGAGGCAATTAGGGTTTCTCCCAGGGCATTCCTTAGCAAGATGTCATGGTCTTCTACAACTGTAACAAAGAGTTAATCCTCTCTTTCTCTTCAATGATCCCCAACTCTTCTTGTACTGTGCACTAGGATCATAATGGCTAGCCTGTAAAAGTTTCTTTCTAGGGTCCTGCATCCATTGGTTAGTCAAAAAATTATTTCTATGCATAGGTATAACATATCTTTCACTATTCTTATCAGATCTATTCATATCAAACTTTCTTTTATCTAACAATGCCCTAGTTTTCAAACTAGGACAAAATCTATCAAGCATACCTAAATCCATACTTTAGAAATAAAAAAATTCACTCATTTGCTTCTACGGAGCACTAATATTTTAGATCTAAAACTTGAACTATTCTTACCTTTATCAGAGAACATAGCTTACATATCTTACCTCTTTTCTGTAGATCTGACCTCTTTCTTTCAGAAATTTCCACTTTTACTTTTCTTAGAGCACAGAGCATTCAGATCTCGCTTCTTTTCTTCAGATCTAATATTCCTTTCTTCAGATCTGACCTTATTCCTGGTACAAAGCTTCACATGTCGAGTAAAAAAATTGCGCACTGGGGCAACAGATCTATGCACAGAGATTATTTTTCACAAAGCTTATTCTTCTTTATTTCCCAACAATCATAGTTTCAGGTCTCAGCAACAGAACCATTTGTTGGCACAGGGGAATACCCAGGGTTCAACACTCAAGAGTGCACCAACAAAACCCTAACTACTGGCCCTTTCAGCAACACCTGCAAAGCAGATGAAGTCTCACCCGAGGTAGAGGCAAGGGTGGTTGCAGGACTTAGATGTCTGCAACCTTAGCTGGGACACAAATATGTGATCATAATGCTTAACAATTACCTAGCATATATTATCCATCAATATTCAACCCTTATGATACTTTGCAGATAGCACAGAGCATCGTAGTATGTACTTAGATCTAAGATGATTCAGCACTTAGCCACAGAAAGATAGGTTAGATTTAGTCGATCAAGCACTAAGCATCTTATATATTAGACCTAACATTCATTCATATCTCATAAGCATGAAGCATAACTAGATATATCTAAACACATCAAGGAAGAGACAACTCATCAGATCGAGGCACATAGCACAACACACAAAGTTACCGTGGTTCACCCCCACCCTAGGGCTACGTCCACAAAGTCTTCTTCTTTATTATCTTGGTCAAGTAGTTACAACACAAAGCTCCAATAATCCTTACTTCGCACGGGACAGAAGATTTGCGCAGCTCGCTAGATCCTTCTTCCTTGCACTTCAGCACAAAACTACAACAACTTGCACTGATCTCTGCAAGCTTCTTACAATCATGCACAGAGCACTTACAATATACATCTGATCACATAGATCCATTTACTATCACTAAGCCATCAACTATACATCACATAGATGTACTACTTTCCTCCACTTACATTGCCTAAGTATCTATTTATAGATTACAAAAATGGGCCTAAGTGTGGGTAAACCCATGGGTTGACATCCCTTTCCCATTACATCAACCCAAAACCCTAAAGGGACCCAAAAATAGATCTAGCTCCCCCAATTTCCGCTTCGCATTGCGCTCCAACTTTGACAAGCTATCGAAGTCCCAAAAATGGTCAAATATGACCAAGTGTTCTTCAAAACTTGGTCAAGGGCCAGCAGGCCCCCAACACTCACCTGTGACTCATCCCAAGTCACTCTGGTATGATCAATTCTGCCTCAAATGCCTCGAGCTTGGCTCGATTTTCTTTGACCTACTGCAATGCAACAGCCTCTTGCTCAGTGAATTCCTGGATCACTGTGTCGTTTATTGGCCCTTCCATGCATTGTTCTGCGGTGATGACAACTTGTTCAAGCTTGGCTCCCTGGATTTCAACTTTGGTGAACAGTTGGCATGCCTTTTCTTGGATTGGCTGAAGTCGTTGGGAGACTTCCATCACTTTACTTTGCAACATGTATACCTGTTGTTGGGTTGTGTGTTGTTCTATGTGCACTAATGTCATGCAATATAAAAAAACTATTAGGGATGAGCATAAGATATAGAACAAAGGGGTTAACGATTGACCATAATTACCTAAGTGGGAACCTATATTGTCACCATTCAAAACACTAAAAGATATGGAAGACTTGAAGAAAGGAATAAAATCATATATTACTCATTTCATTGTAACAATGGAATATGAAGTGGAAGAATATTAGCTTCTAAAGATAACATGTTGGGAAAATGTTTTGAAGGCTTTAGATGTGCCCTTAGTTAATTAGGAAAGACCAAGAGGTTCTTTTTGGCTTAAAAAAACACGAATCAGACACCACCAATGATACTCAACAATGACCTTATCACATGGATGATTACCTAAGTCAAAGGGTCCCTACTATTGATGAAATATGTGTGGGTCCTTCTTGTAACAAGCCTAGAAAAAAAATTGATCTAGGAATAGATGTGAAGAAATATCATTTGCTCATTTTATGACCAAGTGATAATAAGTCAATATGGTTAGGAAAGGCATTAAATGATGTCTACAAAAATATAAATGATATTGAGGTACCATATTCTAGTTCAATGGTGAAAACCCAATGGAGGATATGTGAATTGGGATAAAAAAATACTAAAGAGTGAACAATCAGAAGAGCTAAAGATAACATCACTGATGTGCATAGCATCATATGGGCATGGAAACTATGAGAAAATGCAAAGGAAGATAAAGTAAAAGTAAATGAAAATGGGCATTTGGTAATTAATATATATCAACAACAAATGGAAAATATGTTGGATGATGAATGAGACTTTCTTGCTAGTGTTTGAAAAAATTTAATAAGGTTTTCATTCTTGACCCAGGATGTGGGTTTTTAAGAGAAGTTTATTGATATCATATGATGAACATGCCTTGGAAATTTATGCTACCAGGAAAATATTTTGTAATATGGTATAAATATCAATGGAAAATAACATATTAAAATGGAACCATTCAACTTGTTTGGGATATTCCTTTATGTTATCTCGTTGTTGATCCTAGGAAACTTTCATGAAAAATTACATTCAAAAGCACTGTCTTCATATGTTTTCAGATACTTAAGGGTTTTCACACTTGGCCAAAATCCCTGATAATTTTGAACCCTTTGAATATTTGAATTGTCTTCTTTTCCTTTTTCGAACCTTGATTCTTTCCCAATTCCTAATTTGGGACCAATTTCCAAATCGTACCCTCAATTCACTTATTCGAACTTTTCCCTTGTCCCTATTTTCAAATTGGGCCTAATTTCCCAATCAGGTCATCGCTAACTTGTTCGAACTTCTCCTTGCCCCAATCCTCAAATTGAACATGATTTCAAAATTAGGCCCTATTGACCTGTTTGAACTTTTCCCTTGTCTTGATTTCTAAATAGGGCATGATGCCTTGATTGATTCCTCATTTACCTTGCTTCCTACTTGATTTCTAGATTGCGTCCGATTTCCAAATCGAACCCCTTCTTTCCCCATAAGAGATAAGGGATAACTTGGGGGATAACACTTTCTAAGAAAAATAAATAGTGTTAGAGTAATTTTTGAAAATGACAATCACACTATTGGAAACAGATAATCACACTATTGAAAACTGATAATTACACTTTTGGAAACTAAAATCACATTTTTGAAAGTTGATAACTACACTTTTGGAACATTATTTAAGTCTAGATTCTCACTAGAGTCTAAATTTAATGAAACGGGGGTTATAAGTGATGCAATTTGCTACTAGAACTCACCTCTTTTATATGTTATTCAATCACTAATTCAACTAGATTATCACTCTCAATTGATCCTCCTATTTATCTCAATGATTGACTCAATTAGCTATGACAAATTTCATGTCTTTTTTAAATTTTTATGCAAGCTTTTTCAACCTATTTTAGGTTTTTCTCCCTATCTAAAACTAATATTTTGTAGGCAAGCCCTTCCCATTGATGAAAGTATCACCAAAGTCTCTACAATATGAATTAGGGCACCTTAGGGTCATTTCAAAAAAAACAAAAGATCCCCAGAACAATACCATTGGGAATGGAAGGCCAACGAATACAAATAATAATAATAAAACAATGTTAAATTTTGGGTATTTTTATACCAACAAAAAATTAAACTTTTCATTAATTAAAGTCCGGGAAATTAGTATAATAAAACATACAATTGATGCATATCAATTCCTATAACCCATAGGGACTAATAACTCTTTATTTATAAAACAAAAAACTAATTACTAATTTGTAATTCTTTATTTATAAAATAAAAATAAAAAATTGATTACTAATTTGTACCTCTTGCCCTTGTTAGTCTCTATCGTAGGCATAGAGGGACTATAGCAATCGATAATTCATTGACTGCATATTAGTTTGTCCTTTGAGCCGAAATATTTGCACAATACCTATTGTTGGAGCTATGGAATTAAAAGCATATATTTTTATATAATAAAAAGTAACATATATGTACTGATCTGATTGGATAAGAGATTGGAGGTCTTATTGTCAGCTTCGCTATTCCCAATGTATTATATGGCAACATATCCAAACTTTTTATCGTAGATAGTATTTTTTAATCATATATTTTTCCTCTATATTGCTTGAAGGTGGATTAATGCTAGCATTAGTTCGAATGTTTGTATTAGTATTTTCTGCTAGCTGAATATATCTGTAATCTTTGATGTGTACTAAGCATATTGAAATGTTTTGATATCCAATCTTTGTAGTGATTGAGAATTCCAAAGTTTATAGCGTGTTTGGCATATGTATATTTTTTGAAATGTGTTGACACTTATTTCGAGATGCCTCAATAGGCCTGACAACTTAAATGTTTACATGACGCGATGTCCTCCAACACCCCTGATAGCTTAAATGTTTTCATACCGCAAGGTCCTTAGATAGCCTGACATTCTTAAATGTTTATGTAAATACACTTCTCGGAGTACATTTTTGCTCGAAATTTTCTATACAATTACAGTGAATTTGCACAGTCTTGTTTGTCCACTGCCAATTCAATAGACATTGTATGTTTCGTCTGTGTTCTGCCATTGAAGCTACATACATTGTTTACTAGTTCAGTGAGTGCTTCTTCTTCATTGGTTTGTTAGTTTCTTCCATTGTATGTTTCATCATCGTAATCGTTGAAGCTAGATACATTGTTTACTGATTCGGTGAGTGCTTCTTCTTCATTGGTTTGTCGGTTTCTGCTTGTTGTTGTTACGCTCACAATTCAACCTGCACTTCTACATTTCATTGTTTCGAAGTAAGTTTCGATGCCATAGTTTCATTTTGTATTCCTTGTTTGATTTTCAGTGTTTGCAGTTTGCAAGTAAGAATTTTTTCTTATTTGTAGTCGCATGCTCCTCATATGTTTCTGGTTCCTTTTGTGCTTGGGTTGCATTTTAGTAATCATTGGAGATACATATGTTTTTCACTGGCTCAGTGGTTCTTGCTAGTTCATTGGTTCGTGGGTTGCTAGTTCTGTTTGTTTGGATCGGGTTTGAGCTTTGTGGCCCTGGGGGTGCAGTTTAGCCTGTTCATTCTTTCTCGCTGGTTTGGTGTTTGTTGTTTTCTGTTGTTTGATTCGACCTTGCAGGGTTGGGGTCCAGCGGTGGTGGTTGGAGCTTTTCTTTTTTCTTTTTTTTTTGGATTATTATTGTTTTTTGGGGGCGCTTTACGGTGTTCAGCTCCTACACTCACGAGTCGACATGCAGTTGTGTTATTTTCCCTGTCTCTCGAGGCCAATATATGTTGTTCTGTGAGATTTTGCTAGTGCTCCAGTCTTGCCATGAAAGAAAATAGTTGCATGCGAAATTGTTCGAGCATTACATGTGAAATTACAATATCCATTATTTTTTTGTTGGAATAGAGCATATGTATGTAGGCTACATTTATAAACCATGTATGGTCAAATGTGTGGATATGACATTATATGTTCTTTCTCCTCTACATAGATTGGTGTGTGCATGATACAATTAGTGTTGTGCTTGAGATATGATATGTGCAACAAAGATTCTGCAAGATTATATTTGGATGTCTGGAAGCATGTCTGGGTAGTTTGCCACGTAAAACTGAAAACTTGTATCGTGTGCACAAAAGTCTGTGTAGAGGATAAAGACGTGTATTTCCATCGGTAGAATCAAATATGGATAAATTTCCAGGGAAAACCAAAAAATTGCATGATATTTTGTGCCTTGTAATATATTTTGGGCAGGGAAAAAAATTTACACGTTTACAGCCATGGATAGAGAAGCGCAAAGATTCATGTCTTTGCCTTTCTAGACTGTTCGTTGAGTCAATTTTACTGTATGTACATATTGCTTGTTCTCCAGTGAATACCAACTTCCATTGATGTTCATTGTATTTTGTGTGTTCCCACATTCAAACAAATAGAGTAGCTGGAGAAAACGAGGGAGTCTTGATTGCATCGGTTGAAGAGGATATAGAAAGGTACATGCTTGTACTGTTGTTTCATATTGCATTGTTTTGTATTTCATTTATGGTCTGTATATGTGTTAAACTAGTTGTGTGCCTTCCTACATGGTAAATTTATCTTGGTCACATGCCTTGCTTCCTTCATACTAAGCTAGTTCATGTTCGTTGTGTTTTCACTGCATTGTTGCATTTAAACAAACATAATCACTGGACAAGACGACGGACTATTTGGCAGGTAAATAGACCTATCTCTCTTTCTTTTAGATGTCTATCTTCATACTAACTTGCCTTCGTGTCCACTGCATATTCGACGTTGCTTCCTTGGAAAAAACAGGTTGCTTGGACAGGGAGATGAATTGTTATGTGCAACAGCAGAGGGTTCTGTGGTACAATCTTCTAAAAGGTATACCAAATGTGCTGATAAATTAAATATACAAACCGGGTGGGGGCATATAATATTAGACTTGAAAATGATGACTTCGCATTAATGGGCCATTCTTCCCTCCCTATTTCTATTTTTTCCATTTTCTATTATCCCTTTTGTTTTCTAATTCATCTCCCTAGTGTGTTTTCCGAAGATTCCTTCGTGCACCGGTTGGCGGACTAATAGATTCACATATGTGGTTGTTCTTCTACCTTATTCCATAGTTACCCACTTTCTTGATTGCGGGTGCCAGGCTAGCAGGTTGAAGATTGCTCCCCTGGCTTCCGGGGGTCTACGATATACAAATTGGCCATGGTGCCCCGTGCTCACACCCTGTTTATTGTTAAACATTTCTCCAGCTAAAAAAATCAGATGCATACAGTTTTACGGTTATTTGGTCCTTCCGAAGGAAAATATACAATGCATATGCTTGTTTAGTCCTGATGTTCATCTACACATGCTTGCATCAGAAAAAGTGTACTAGTGACACGAGCATGAGCAGTCAGTCATCCCAAACATCAGCAGATCGACAAGGCCAAAGGTAAAGATGCATACGCTCTTCTCTTACTATGTTTACTAAACAAATATCATGGGGTATATATTCATCTATGGCATGGAAGATATGCTAATGTCATCTACAATACATGGTTTGCAGCTCGCAAGAAGTATCAACAAGTACAAGCGAGACGTCGAATGTGTTGCATGTTCCACAGACTAAGAGGTGTGGTTTTGAAACTCTAGCTCCATAGTTCATGAAAACTATGTGTGTACTTGTATCACACTACCATTCACTTTACTTTTCTTGTTCAAAAAATGTCATCAGGTCTAGAGTTGTGACATCCAAAGTACTGTCAATAGAGGGCTTGAATAGCTATCAAACTGGACAAGTGTTCATCGGGGACATAATGGTTGTCTATAACACCTACTTGTACAAGGCAAACAAAAGTAGATCCATTATGCGTGCTGACATGACAGATAAGGAGGCCATAATGACAGTGACACTGACTGTTCCTCCACAACTTGTCCAGAAACATGCAGAAAAGATATTGTTGCGTAGTGGGATATCCATTACAAATTTCAATATATTGCCCAGAACAATATATGACCGTGGTGATTGCGATCGAATTATTTCACTCAATGAAACAAGCACTGTGGAAAAAATTCTCATTGTTTGTTCAAAATATTGTTTCATCTTGGACTCGACTATCAACGAGCTTGCACAGAGCACTGATATTTACCCAATCGGAACGATTGGGGCAACTGTCACACTGGCGAGAAAATTTGGATTGCAGCACATTCTCCATATAAAGGATGGAGATTTGGACAGCGACAAGGCAATGGTACCACTTTTCATATTCAGTTTTGTCATGTACTTTTGCATGTTCATGTATCTTGGATAAGTTACACAAATATTGCATTGTTCCATGTTGCAGCTACAATTTTTCGATACGTATTCATATTTGTTTTCATCAATGGAACAACAATTGCATAGAGGGAAGATTCCACTTATGTTGTTCAAAAATATAACAAAGAAGAGGGATGCTAGAGAAAGGATCTTTCGGACAACCCAGGCAACGTTTGTAACATAGTTGCGAGCAGATATAGTAGAGGATCTAAAGAAACTAGCTAGCTCTACAGTTGTTGTGTGTATACATCCACAAAATCATCCTCACTTTGCTTATAGAAATAACCTTCAACAAATACATGCGCATGTTTAATTTTTATTTGTATTTTAAAAGGGGAGGGGGGGTGCAGTTGTGTATTATATTGTTCAATGTATTAATCCCTTTGCTCGTGTTCCCAGGTTGAAGGTATTTTAGTTGCATCCAATGTGTACTCAACCCCCTTTGAATCTGTATGTGGACACTGAAACTCTGCTACTTCTACCTCCGCTTTGATAAGTGATGATACGATTGATTGTCTGTGATGTGGTGAAAAATGTCCATATATATATGGACATTGCGTCAATGTTGTTATCTGAACCGTGGGAAACACAACCATGCATTGTATGGTTAGGAAGCCTCTGTTACAAAATGTGCTTCCTAAGTTGGCAGAGTTGTCGTATGAAACCTATCTACAGAAAAAAGGAAGCAGTGTCTACATGTTGTAGGAGCTTCGAATACATAGAAAATTCACCTTAAATGAGGACAATGCAATTTTGCTCTGCTACTTCTATATATATATATCAAACTTTGGCAGGAAACGAAAATACCTCATGTGTCTCTGTAGTATTTGTTCAACATCCAGATGAATGTTCGTTGGACTTGGCTAGTTGGGATTGCACACGCAAAATATTACCATGGCAACAATCCCCATATATCCCATGGCCTCGGTTATTTTCTACTAGGAACATATACTAGATGCAAGAGAAAACGAATGTGGTGACGTATTTTCTTTGTATATCAAATTGTTTGGTGCAAAGGTTGATGGGTTCTGCTCTATGGAACCTTCTCGGAACTTGCTTACGGCCTATTTGAAGTATGGTTGGTTCTTGGTTATGTGCTTTGTCTGTCAATTTGTATACCACGGAACTCCAACTGTTCTTTGGAGGACACAGAATGATATAATTGAATTTTTTAGCTAGTTGGCCCGCAGATCCACTTAATAATTTCTATGGCACTGTGACCCAAATGTACTATGTGGCTTGCTTTAGCAGATTTCCTTGATTGATGAACTTGATCAAATTATTGTTCTGAAATCATTTGAAATCAACGAATATATAGTGTGCGAAGTGCAACTGTCCTATCATATCAACAAGAGGCTCTTAAAATTCAAATTGGTCGTTGTTTTGGCAATTTTTCTTATTCGATGAACTTGGTAAAGTTAATATGCTAGAATAATTTGAAATCAACGAATCTATAATGTGCATAGTGCAATTGAGCTATCATATGAACAAGAGGCCCTTAAAATTCAAATTGGTCCTTGTTATGCTTGCGGTGATAGAATTTAAAAAAAAAATCTTTTGTTTCCTTCATTTTTTAAAAAATAAGCGATTTAACATCCTTTAATAATTTAATGTAATTCACTTGTACAATATCAATAGTTAATATTAATAATCTAGTATTTGAAAATAATGTTTTTAGATAAAGTTAGATAGGATGATCGTCCCTAAACATTTGCAATATTGAACCCTCCAGTCGTGGAGTCCGCAAGTCCGCCTATCAATTTGTATATCGCGGAAGTCTAGGTGGTATTTGCAGAACACGGAACAAAAGAGGCTCAATTTTCAACCCGCCAAGCCGAGAACCCGCGATAAAAAAAGTGCCTAAGTATGGAATGAGGGATCCGCATATGCTCTATAAAATATCTTGTCCATACTTTCTAAAGGTACATGTTTACTATGTATTGCTCGTTTGTCGGAAAACTTTTATATCAGTCACCCGACTAGATTGTACAAACTTTCTCGTCTAATTAAATTCTGCAATATCAATATTTAATATTAATAATTTAGTATTGAAAAAAATGTTTTTAGATATGTTAGATAGTTGATAGGGATTACCATCTGTAAACAATGGAAAACTTGAACTCGCCAGCCCTCAAGTCCATCTATCAATCTGTATATCGCGGAACTTCGAGTGCTATTTGGAGGACATGGAACAATGAAAGTGCAATGTTGAGCCAGTCAGCCTGCAAGTCCACTTGTCAATTTGTATATCACGGAATTGTGGGTGGTATTTGTAGAGCGCAGAACAATAGAGGCCCAATTTTCAGCCCTCCAGCCCAAGAGCCCCTGATAAAAAAAAATGGCTAAATATGGAATTAATACAAGATCTCTACGGGACAATAAAAGTGTAATGTTCAGCCAACCAACCCGCAAGTCCGCCTGTCAATTTGTATATCGTGGAACTCTGGGTGCTATTTGTGGGACATGGAACAATAGAACCTCAATTTTCATTCCGCCAGGCCGCAATCCTGCCATCCAAAATGTGCCCAAGTATGGAATGAGAAATCCACATATGCTCTATAAAATCTCATGTCCATACTTTATAAAAGTACATGTTTACTATGTATTGCTCGTTTGTCGGAATACTTTGATATCACTCGCCTAACCAGATTGTACAAACTTTCTCATCTAATTAAATTCTGCAATATCAATATTTAACAACAATAATTTACCTCGAGTCCATCTGTCAATCTGTATATCACAGAACTCCAAGTGCTATTTGGAGCACATGGAACAAAAAAAGTAAAATGTTGAGCTAGCCAGCGCGCAGCCCGAGAGCCCCCGATCAAAAAAATGGCTAAATATGGAATTAATATGGGATCGCTACGGGACAATAAAAGTGCAATGTTCAGCCAACTAGCCCATAAGTCCACTGTCAATTTGTATATCACAGAAGTCTGGGTGCTATTTGTAGGACACAGAACAATAGAACCTTAATTTTCAGCCCGCCAGGCCACGAACCCACGATCCAAAAAATGCCCAAGTATGGAATGAGGAATCTTCATATGCTATATAAAATCTCATTTCCATACTTTATAAAAGTACATGTTTACTATGTATTACTCGTTTGTCAGAATACTTTTATATCACTCGCCCGACCTGATTGTACAAACTTTCTCGTCTAATTTAATTCTGCAAAATCAATATTTAACAGTAATAATTCACCTCGAGTCCATCTGTCAATATGTATATCGCGGAACTCCAAGTGCTATTTGGAGCACACGGAACAATAAACATGCAATGTTGAGCCAGCCAGCCTACAGGTATGCTTGTCAATTTGTATATTGCGGAATTGTGGGTGTTATTTGTGGAGCACGGAACAATAGACGCCCAATTTTCAGCCCGCCAGCCGGAGAGCCTCTGATCCAAAAAAGTGGTTATTTATGGAATTAACACGGAATCGCTACGGGACAATAAAAGTGATTTGAGCTAACCCGGCCGCAATTCTGCCTTTCAATTTGTATATTGTAGAAGTGTGGGTGCTATTTGTAGAACATGAAACAATAGAGACTCAATTTTCAGCCCGCCAGTCCAAGAACCCGCGATCTAAAAAGTGTCAAAGTATGGAATGAGGGATCTGCATATACTCTATAAAATCTCATGTCCATACTTTATAAAAGTACATGTTTACTATGTATTGTTCGTTTGTCAGAAAACTTTTATATTAGTCGCCCCACCAGAATGGAAAAACTTTGTCGTCTAATTAAATTCTGCAATATTAATAATTTAGTATTGAAAATACTGTTTTTTAGATATGTTAGATAGTTGATAGGGATTGTCATCTATAAACAATGGAAAATGTGATCCTACCAGCCCTTGATTCCATCTGTCAATCTGCATATCACAAAACTCCGACTGCTATTTGGAGGACATGGAACAATGAAAGTGCAATGTTCAACCAACTAGCTCGAGAGCCCCCGATAAAAAAAAGTGGCTAAATATGGAATTAATACAGGATCGCTACAGGAAAATAAAAAACCAATGTTCATCCAGGCAGCCTACAATTCCTCTTGTCAATTTATATATCGTGGAAGTCTGGGTGCTATTTGTAGAACACGAAACAATAGAGACTCAATTATCAGGCCGTCAGGCCGTGAACCCGTGATTCCAAAAAATGCCTAAGTATGCAATGAGGGATCTGCATATGCTCTATAAAATATTATGTCCATAATTTATATAGAGACTCATGTCCGCAAGTTTTCCTGTCAATTTGTATATCGCGGAAGTCTGGGTGCTATTTGTAAAACACAGAACAATAGAGACTCAATGTTCAGCCTGCCTTGTCGCGAGCCCGCGATCCAAAAAGTGCCAAGGTATGGAATCATGGATTTTCATATGCTCTATAAAATCTCATGTCCATACTTTATAAAAGTACATGTTTACTATGTATTACTCCTTTGTTGGAATACTTTTATATCACTCGGCCGACCAGATTGCACAAACTTTCTTGTCTAATAAAATTTTGCAATATCAATATTTAATAGTAATAATTTACCGCAGGTCCTCTTGTGAATTTGTATATAGCAGAATTATGGGTGTTATTTGTAGAGCGGGGAACATTAGAGGCCCAATTTTTTTGCTTCCAGCCCGAGAGCCCTTGATCCAAAAAAGTGGCTAAATATGAAATTAATATGGAATCGCTACGGGAGAATAAAAGTGCAATGTTGAACCAACCAAGCCGCAAGTCTGCCTGTCAATTTGTATATCACGGAAGTGTGGGTGCTATTTGTAGGACATGGAACAATAGAGGCTCAATTTTCAACCCGCCAGGCCGAGAACCCGCAATCGAAAAAGTGGCTAAGTATGGAATGAGGGATTTGCATATGCTCTATAAAATGTCATGTCCATACTTTATAAAAGTACACGTTACAATGTATTGCTCATTTGAGACTCATGTCCGCAAGTCCACCTGTCAATTTGTATATCGCGGAAATCTGGGTGTTATTTGTAAAACACGAAACAATAGAGACTCAATTTTCAGCCTGCCTTGTCGCGAGCCCGCCATCCAAAAAGTGCCTAGGTATGGAATCAAGGATCCGCATATGCTCTATAAAATCTCATGTCCATACTTTATAAAAGTACATGTTTACTATGTATTGCTCCTTTGTCGGAATACTTTTATATCACTCGGCCGACCAGATTGCACAAACTTTCTTGTCTAATTAAGTTTTGCAATATCAATATTTAATAGTAATAATTTACCGCAGGTCCGCTTGTGAATTTGTATATCACGGAATTGTGGGTGCTATTTGTAGAGCGTGGAACATTAGAAGCCCAATTTTTTTCCCGCTAGCCCGAGAGCCCCGGATCCAAAAAAGTGGCTAAATATGGAGTCGCTATGAGAATAAAAGTGCAATGTTGAACCAACCAACCCACAAGTCCACCTGTCAATTTGTATATCACGGAAATGTGGGTGTTATTTGTAGGACACGAAACAATAGAGGCTCAATTTTCAGCTCGCCCATCTACAAATCCAACCCCAACGCCTCCAGTAGCTTCTCATGTTGTTGATGGTGTGATTGGAACTTTTCATGTTGAGACTCAATCCAAACAAGCCAGTCATTCTAATCCCAAATAAACTACTGCTAATGTACAAAATGCTACTCCTCCGACTCACTCTCTCGGTAAAACCTCTGAGGTCAATATGGTTCAGTCTACACCTACCGGTAAAAATCAAAATAAAAAGAAAGGGAAGGATAAGAATAAAGAGGATAAAATTAATAATCAACAATCCAATAAACCCAAGACTCAGCATGTTGATGATAAAGAAAATCAAAACCCTCGTTATCATTGCCTTATCTGTGGTGAGGATCATTATACAAAACATTTTCTGAGACGTGTTGAGGTTACTAACTTCCTGCAAGGGACTGGGACACCTCCTACACCCATCGTTTTGTCACAACCTTTTCCTTCTCAACAACAGGCCCAAATGGTTATTCATGACCAACCTTCTCCCACAATTGAAAAAGTGCCTAAGTATGGAATGAGGGATCCGCATATGCTCTATAAAATCTCATGTCCATACTTTATAAAAGTACACATTTATTATGTATTGCTCGTTTATCGAAAAAAAATTAAAAAACTCGCCCGACGAGATTGTACAAACTTTCTCGTCTAATAAAATTATGCAATATGAATATGTAATATTAATAACTTAGTATTGAAAATAATGGTTTTAGATATGTTAGATAGTTGATAGGGATTGTCATCCATAAACAATGGAAATATTTAACCCTCCAGCCCTCGAGTCCATATGTCAATCTATATATCGCGGAACTCCAAGTGCTATTTAGAGGACACGAAACAATGAAAGTGCAATGTTCAGCTAGCCAGCCCGCAAGTCTGCCTGTCAATTTACAAATTCCGCGACATACAAATTGACGGGGGATATTTGTCACTAAGATGCAATATGACCATCGACCCTTCATGTCTCCTGGGTATATCTTCTACCATTTTTATTTTGTAACCCTCCTGACCACTTTCCATACTTTGGTATTTCTTGGAATCGGTTTCTCTATCACCATTTCCTTCATACTTGTTTCCTGATATGCAATAATTAATCTTTAATTCTAGTAGTCATCCTGCAGGAACCATTAAGATTGTTATTAATGTCCAGAAATTTGGAGAAGATTTTTCATTACTACGAATTAAAATAAGATTTGCACACAAGTATGTTATCCTTTACAAGTATTCATTTGAAAGGTGATGCAATGTTTTTTTTTGTGCATCGACGAGTTGGTGCTTATAAGAAATTTATAATTCTTAATCTCTCTTTGCCATCACCACCACCTTCGCACTTTTTTCTAATTGTGCAATTACCGAGCTATGATGGTGACATCTCATTCCGCACGAATCGTGGAGATTGTCATTGATCAGTGAAAGGCTCAAGGAGATATTCCATTGATACGCATTAAACCATAATTTGTGGAGGGTTATATTATCCCTCCCCGATTTTCATTTCAAACATCGTTTCGAGCAAATAGAAATTCTTAATAACTTGTGCCAATAGTTCTCTCTAGACACAGTAAACACATTGGGGCATAATGGCCAGAGGTTCCACTATTCTAGGGCATATTATTACTATTCATCTTCCTCCACCTAGGAGCAAAAAAAGAGATGGTCTCTTGGCACACCGAGAGATATATTTCAAGCCAAAAAATTCCAAGGCAACCCTGGCTACTCAAAGAACCTGCCCAGTTGCATACATGGTTGTCATAGAAGTTGATGCCATGAATTCAAGCCGAAAGAAGATGATCTGATGGACGATGATACGACAATGGATGATGGCAATGCACAGAATCTTCCCACTCCTACACCCAAATTGAAATCAACCATGACGGACGAAACTTCTCGTCTCGGTGATGGTGGTCATGACAACACCAAAAGGAGTTTCAAAAAAGAAACAGACAGTGAATGCAATAGCCACTTTGTAGCGCGAAAGTAGGAATTCCAGAGTTCCAAATTAGTCCATTCTGGGGGGAATAGTTTCATTGTAAAGCAATGATATGTTGATGCTCCTAGAGATATAATTCAAGCCAAAAAATTATTGATTAACATATTCAAGAATCAGGTCCAAAACTCTTGTTGTTGCAGGACATTTTTCTACTAGTCATCTCCTTCCACCTAGAATGGACTAATTTGGGCCTCTGGAATTGCACGTGCAAGCTCTGGTCCTGAATTTTTTTGGACTATGCAGAGGCGGTTTCAGCTACGAGATATTCCATTTGCCCTGATTCATTGAGGAGAAAAATGCAAGGATCTTTCATACTATGGATCCAGTGCATGTGTTTGTCGTAGATATGTTCAATGTTTTGGCCCGAAGAACTAGGTCCAATTTCTAAGGATAGATGTACAATACTCAATGTTTTTCTTGTTTTTTTAAATGGATTTGCTGTTAAAAATTATTTTCCTTCGACTCTTCGTTGCTTCCTCTTTTCTATATTTAACGCATGTTCTCATTGGCATGGTTCGGTGCTCTCGTACTTCTTCGATATTGTGTTTACTTAGGTTATTTTTTCTAAGATGGAACATCTAACAATTATATGCCAATGTACTGTGTGAATCCAATAACTTTTTATGCAAACAAAAAATGGATTACATAGTTTCAAACCAATGTTCAATTCTATTCGTAATGTAGATAGAACATAACAATACCAATGTACAATGTTGAAGAAAAATCGTTATTCTTGTTTCTAGAGATGCAATTATTAAGTTTTAATGCTAACAACCCATAATGCAAGAAGTTTGATACTTGAGTTAATATGTTGCAGTCATGGAAGAATGTATCAAGAACACAGTTACACCCACATGTTCCAATAAAATCTAATCTTCAACAAAGCATTTGCTGGCAATTAGTAGAAAATGAAGTTTAGTAGTTAAGTTAATATGTTACAGTCATGGAAGAATGTATCAAGAACATACTTACACGCACACGTTGCAATAAAATCTAATCTTCAACAATGCATTTGCTGACAATTAATAGAAAATCATGGCTTTGCAACAATGGGGCTTCTTTGAAAGAAATTCATGCTTACGAAAACTGCCTTCTGCCTTTCTATTTTCCCACTCTTTTATTCCCTCTAGTTTCTCTTCCTGGTTACTTAATCATTTTTTTCCCGAAAATGTTGTTCTCTGCAGCTTCACGGATTCATGCGTTTCCAACGACCGCTTCCCCTTTCTTTAAATTGACCCTCTATTGTTTCGTGTCCTACAACTGGCACCTAGAGTTCCGTGATATACAAATTGATAGGCGAACTTGCATGCTGACTGGGTCAACATTGCACTTATACTTTTCCATGACCTCCAAACAGGATTCAGAACTCCACAATATACAAATTGACAGATGGGCTCCAGGGCTAGGGGGCTCAAGATTGCCTTTCTTTAGGGATGGAAAAGTATACCACATTTGCGGCACAACAGCTATATTAAAGGGAAAAGCATTTCCTCTATAGTTCTGTGTCCTGCAAACAACACCCACAGTTCTGCACTATACAAATTGACAGACGAAGCATACAAACAAGAACCAAGTAAACTCACGGATCGTGTTCTTGGTCATTGTTTTTTGTTCCCGCTAGCTTTGCAATTCTTTCGAAGTATTTATCTTGGCACAAAAATGGCATATTTGTTACAAATGTGAATATATTGGTCCTTGTTTTTCCGTCTTCTATACTTGGCCAAATATCTGTTTCTCTTTTCCCTAAACTTTATCTTTTTCATTACTTATTCCTTCTTTCGAAAATGTATGGCTGAGAGTGTGGGCAGTCTTGTGGATTCACAGCTACAGTCATGCTCTTTTATCACGACACCGACCGAACTCTTCCCCATTCCATATTCAGAAAATTCTCCAACCGTGAATTCCTGGTAGGCGGGCTGTAGATTGGACTTATGTTGTTCCATGGCCTACGAACACTACAGTCACTTCTGCGATATACAAATTTCCAACCATCCTTAGATCATACCCTCTTTTGTATTATAGTCCACCTATCATGCCCTCTTATGTGGTATACATTTTGAACTAAAAACTTCCAAGAAATACAATTTAACCATCGGGTCCTTGCATATTTTGTGGAACTATTGTCACCCCATTTTGAAGCCCGTCTGTCTTCTTTCCATACTTCACCATTTTTTCAAATTTCTTTGGAAGATCATCCGTTTGGAAAGTTGAAGAAATATTCAGTTCGTAGTCGTTGTTTCTTGTGCCCACGCCCCTTTGCAATTAGCAGTTGGCAATTATATATAATATTTTATTGCTACGCATGCAATTAGCAATTTCCCTATTCCATACTTAGCCATTTTGCCGGAATTCCAAAAATACACAAACCAACCGCTCAACTGCCCCATCGTGATCTCTTCTGTTTTACACATTTTTCACTCAAAAATTCCGATACATGAAATTTGACCGTGCAACACTCGGTTGTCCTGACTGTCCCCATAACCCTTTTTTGAATCTTGTCTGACCGCTTTTTAGAACTTGCCATTATTTCTTTGCTCTCTGTCGTCTCTGTCACCTTCGCACTTGTCTATAATAAAAGAAAAGAAAAAAGGTTTTTACACACACACACACACACACACACACACATATCTTGTTTCTAAATATGCAATTACTAGCATTTAATTCTAACAGGTCATCATGCAGAAACTGTATAGATTATCATTCATGGGTGAAAGGCTCGAGGACATCTCGTATTAATGCGCATTAAACCAAAATTTGCAGGGGGATTATATTATCCCTTCTGAGTGTTCATTTCAAAATCATGAAATCTCGTTCGCACGTCGTGGCCTTCGCATGTTCACGAAACCTCCAATCCTTAATTGTGCTTCATCGTACCCACCACCTTTGCATTTCTAAATATGCAATAAATAAGCTTTACTGCTAATAGGTCATCATGCACCGCCAATACAGATTTCCATTAATCAGTGAAAGACTCAAGGAGCTTTCCCATTCATAAGCATTTAACCAAGATTTAGCGAAGAGTTACATTATCGGCTCTAACTGTTCATTTAAACCATCATCTACAACAAAGCAACGTTTTCATAAACCTATGGCATCATCTCGACATAAGCTCTGTGGAGATACAATGAACATATTCGAGCGCGAGGACTAGAACTTCCAATGGTCCAAGGCATATTCTTGTTACTCAACCTCTGCCACAGAGAACCAAGTAATTTGGACCTCCGGAATTGCTCATGCAGGCTGTGTCCCTAAGGTTTTTGACTGTAAGACCTGGTCTCTTACTGTGCCGATAAATTTATTGTAGAAAAAATAATTATTCCACTGCAAGACCACTCTTTTGTTTTTTTGTCACCTCGGGTCTTTGACCAGATGCTGAAATTACCGAAGCCAACATTGGCGTTCAAAGGAGAAGATTGCAAACAATTCCTAGCAAATAATAATAACGGATTGGACCTCTTGCCCTTTTTTTTGGAAAACCCGCTTCTAGTTCCTGAAGATATTACAAGCATGCGGGTTAGTTCATTTAGAAATCCATTTCGCGAAATTGCCTGGTTGTTTACAAGAATAACGGGACATGAGTCCACAACAACTGTTTCCCGCATGGCTCTTTATATTTTGTATTTCACAGTCAACGAACAAGCCATTTTTTATTAGGGCAGGTTAATTTTCCATGAAATATCTTCCCAATTGTCAAGCTACAAAAGGGAAAATAAATTTTATATGTCATCCTATTTAGTTTTTGCAATAGCGCATTCCTGTTGGTTTCCGCAACTATGTTTGTCCAAGAATGTCAACTGTGAATTCCACCCAGTAACGTTTTGGTACTAGGCCTTATGGAAGAACAAGTCTTCTCACTATTTTTATGAGGTTTTTAATGGCTTCCTATATGTTTTCAAAGTTTTGTTGTTAGGAGAAGATGCTCCCTGCATATCTGAACAGACAACTAGTTTTTTGGACAAGAAGGGGACACTCGAACATTTGGATAATTACACTGTCATAAGAATTTTTGGCTCTACAGAACAACCTACTCTCCTTCCATGTCACATTACAGACATAATTTTTGTTGCAGAAGTAGCACGTCAATACATCTACTGGTTCCATCTGTTCCAAAGGAAGAAAAAAAAATAGTTCATTCCTCTGCCTTGGAAAATAGGGGAGTTCGTGTTGAAAAACGTCAACAAAATTGATGATTTCACAGCACATTCTAGCATATTCAACCTGAGATATGCTGAAATCATAAGAGGGTTCAACCTCGATGATATTGTTAGACACCATTTACAAACACTTGGCCTCGGCAATTTTTTTGTAAAAAAACACTTGCCCAACAACAGAGACAGTGGCGACAATGGTCCTACTTCTGATGTCAATGACATAGACACAGTGCAAAGCTACACTAAATTGTACATGCAACAGGGGAAAGGCCCTAGTGACAAGAGTGTTCAATCCGCAAATACCACTCCAAAAAGTATGACATCCCGAAGCATCGCTCCAACGACCCACCACAGCAACAAAGAATCCCAGATTTCTTCAAACGGAGGAGGAGATAACGACCCTCCTTACTCTAAAATTGATAGTTCTCACAAGCTTCCAGTGAAGAAGAAGAGAAAAAAAAATGTGGGGCAAGCGAAAGAGATGGAAATTCAGAGTGAGAACATGGAACTTGACACTGATCTGGATAGCATGATCTGCTTCCTTGATCACCCTGGAGATGCCATCCACCATAGCTATCCAATGGACATATCTGTTACCGAAAAATTTGACGAAGATGAATCCTTCGTGTTCCAGAGCGTTGTTTTTTATAGCTGGTCCAAAAAATTGATAATTGAGAAAAAAAAATGTTAAAAATAAGAAAGGAAAATCTCATTCAGAAGTTGACATTGCCAACACACGGCCATCCCAAATCCATCAACTTCGCACCACGATCGGAGAAGAACTTCCTGATTCCATTGGAGGCATCGAGGCTGAGAATGCCAGACTGAAGGACTGGGTCAAGGAATTGGAAGACGCTTTCATCCCTATGCCATTGCTTGTCAATCCTTTGGCAATAGCCATGCATAGCACCCCTGCACCCAATGTAAAAGCACCCTCCACCCTGCTCGCATCCTGTAAAGGATATGTAGAGAACAATATCAAAAAAAGAATGGAACTAGTTACCGAGGCATGGAAAATATCACAAACCATCACTTCCCTTGGAACCGGGGCACATAGCTTGCTCCAACTTTTGCAGGCCGAGTTAAAAGATGAACAAAATTTCTTTTTAAAAATGGTCATTCCTTTTGGAAAGATTGTCAAAAATATGACATAAACAAAAAGAAGAGAAGAAGATATTCCATCCAAAAACCGGATTGGCCAATTGAATGCATGTTGGAAAGAAAAAGTGAAGAACCTGCATCTCATTTTTCAGTCATGTGAACAATCCATATCGAAGAAAGATAAATTATTCACAAGGTTGTCAAATATAGACTTAGCCGGGAAAACCAACGACTTCCAAGACCGCCACTTAATCGCAAACTCTTTGCCCTTAACCAAGCAAGAGTTCAATAAACAGGTTGTTATGTCTAAGGCCTTGTCTCTGGAAAAGTTTTACAGCATCCTTCAATTTGATCAAGCTCATGTCCATGACTGGCTAGTCAAATATGCAGTACAGAATGAGGAAATTCATCAAGCTCTCTCTAATCTTTCTATTGACTTTTGGGAATTAGAAAACGATATTTTCAACGTAAAAATATGAAATGAGATCAACGTCGCCCCAATGAGAAGCTACATTGAAGAATGGCTCGAAAGGCAATTGAAACAAGCCGTCGACGAAAGGTGACAGGCAGTTGCCAGCATTCCAGCAGTTGTCGAGGACATCCTTGAAACCGCAGTCATCGGCGACATCAATGAAATGGCAGCCGCAAGAAAATAGCCAAAGGCCACATATGTACCCTCACTGTAAGTTTACTAATCGCATCCTGCTTTGTTTATCAACCCAGTTATCCCAGTTTCTTAAATAGAGATGTATAGGCAAACACTTATATCTTTCCCTTTTTTTTTCAGGTATTGCACTCTATCTTCTTTCCACAATCATGTTTCTTGTACATATTTCTCTAATGGTCCGCAGGAGCCCTAATTCTAGTCTACATGACAAACGCATTGAAATTTTGGTTTATATGTAACAAACTTTAATTTTTTTGTATATTTCAAAATTTCGAGTAGTATGTAACAAACTTTTATTTTTTGACATATTTCAAATAAAAATGCATTTAAATTTTATTATGTTACAGACTCTATTATTATCTTTCACTAGTTTGTATGACAAATGCATTTAATTTTTTAATTTTTAATATGTTACAAACTTTTATTCTTATCCTTCACTAGTCTGTATGGCAAATGTATTTACTTTTTTTTATGTTACTGACTTTTCTTTTTTTTTTATATATTTCAAAATAAATGGTACTCAACAATGCAAGCGTCATTTACTTATAACCCATGTTCACAAATGCATTTAAATTTTTATATTTCTTATCTCCTTTTAATTTTGTGTCTTCATATATTTTTATCTTTCACCATTCAATATGAAAAATGCATTTAAATTTCCAAATTTATTCTTCCACTCTCAACAAATTTTTAGTTTGTTATATACTTTCAAAAAATATATGTTTGTTATATACTTTCAAAAAATAGATGGTGCTCTGCTTACCAAGCGTCATTTACTTTTGCCCCATGTTCCATGATATACATGTTGCACACAACATTTCCGTGATATACATTTTGCACAGAACACTTCGTTTCATTTACAATTCGACCTAATTTTCCACAATTTGCTTTCTAACCTCATTGGCAGGGACTACGCTACCACGCAACTTTGTTTATGAAAGAATTGGAATAAAAAAAGTTTCATTAACAATGCTTTACAAAATGAAGATGGACATGATGTGCCCCACTTTTTTTCTCAGGATGCGCCTCACTTCACATCCTCACTTTTGTTCTCACTTAATATTCATACTAGCAGTTATGAAAAATATATATTATTTTATATAATGATTTTAATTTCATCTACTAATGTAATTTTGTTTACAATACTTGTTTTTTTCAAATATATATATGTAATTTTGTTTACAATATTTGTTTTTTTCATCATAAAAGAAAAAAAAATGTATTGGTTTTTATTTCATAAATTTCAAAATCACAAAGAGTTATCATTTTAGTTTTATTTTTTGGATAATTAAAAATAATAAAAAGAAAATTTTTCAATTTTTTTTTTTAATTTTAGCTTAAAAAAATAATTTTCAATTAATAAATTACAAAATCAAAATATAATAAAGATTTTGAGAATATTGAATCCAAATAAAAATATTGAAAATATTGAATGCATTTTTTTAATAATAATTATTATTTAAAATTTTAATTTTAATAAAAAAATTATCTAAAATATTGAATGTATTTTTTTAATAATAATTATTATTTAAAATTTTAATTTTAATAAAAAAATTATCATCAAATTCTACCAAAAAAATCAAAATCATAAAACATTTAATTTTTTCTTTAATTTATATATAACTTAAAATTATAATCCTTACAAAATAGTTATTACTAATAAACCTAAAAAGTTGTCGGCATTCTAGATACCTTTTCCCAAGAAAGATGATATCGACCGAAACACTTTGTTGACAGTCATGGGAAGTCAATGATGTGGTCGACATTGGGTGGTGAGAAGTTGGAACGAGGTCACTATGAAGTTCAAGCCTTTTCAAAAGTATTTGAAATTTTACATAAAGCGAAATAATTGTCATTGTCGTTGAATTATGCGGGAAACCACTCTAACGTTTAAGTTTTTAATTGTCATTGTCGTTGAATTATGTGGTAAACCACTCTCACGTTTAAGTTTTTTTAAATAATTTTAGAAGAAAGTAAAAAGTTTTGAAATTTTTATTTTATAATAGAGTTGATAAATGTAATTTTTTTTATTAAAGTTGATAAATGTTTTTAATAATAAATAATAATAATTTAATTAGAAGATCATGGTGTATTAGATTTTTTTTTTTTAACCATTTTAATTAGTAAAACTTATAGAAGTATATCTATCTTTTTTTTTTCTAAATATTTATAACGAAAATACATTTAGAGTAGGTTTAATTTTGAGTACATTTAATGTTTAAAAACAAGTGTTTTTTCATAATTTTTCAAAATGTATTTTCATTATAAATATTTAAATTTTAACTATAAAATATAATAATCTATACTGAACAACGAATTCTCTATCAATTTGCTTTCATATACATCATTACAAAATCATGTACATCATTACAAAATGACATTAAAAGTGAAAAGATTGTATTAATGTATTGTTGAGATTCTCCACTTCGCAAAGTTGCTAATAAAATACTATGTTTTGAAACATAGAAGGGAATAAATATTATTTATCTTTATATTCTCATGAATATGTTCTTTAAACTTTACGTTTCTCCATGGTGGATGAACAGTTTTTAATAATGGAATATAGTAGTCCCACTAAAAAATGTTATATAAGCAGTTTGGTGATCTTTACAAAATGACATTAAAATTGAAAATAGTGGCATAAATTATGGATAAGATTCTCACTTTGCAATAAAGTTGTTCAATGTCGGAAATATTTTGGTGTTTATTATGTTTTGATTATGGGAGACTATTTTGTTTAATCTTCTAGGTTTCCCCGGGGTTGATATTATATGCTAATAATTTGAGATCGTCTGAAATAATGATCCGTAAAAGAGGGTCTTTATATATTTTTTTATTAAATAAAATTTATATTAATAATTTTTTTTATTAAAAAATTTAGTTATTATTATAATACAATTAAAAAAAATAAACTAGTTTTGTTAAATAGATTTAATTTAAAATTGTATCATAATAAAATAAAAATAAAAATAAAAAAATTAAATTGACTGGTTTGATATGTATATATATAATTATGATAATTAATTAGGTATAATTTAAATGGTTAAACAAAAAATATTATTCTCCACCATTTAAGTTTAAGAATAAAATACTATATTTATTAAACACGATATTATAAAATAATAAATAATAAACATCATAGTTAAAACATGTTTATTATACACAAATTTCCCACCAACAAACAAATTACTTTGTAAACCATTTGATATTTGTTATAGCGGATGGTTGAATGCTTTTGGATTTTATTTCTCCATTCCATCAACATATATTTGACACGTTCATTGTTGCAAAAATGCATATATGAAGAACAACAAAATGACAAGCATGAAAATGTTTACAAGGTAGTTTGAGGGTTTGGAGCAAGATAAGTCCAATCTTTAGAAAGCGTTTTGCTAAAGCTTTACTTAGCATTATTGTCAATATTTACCCAACTCGTGCCATGTTCTCTCTTGTGTATTGATTTGAATTAACCATAATAGAGTTAAAAAATTAAATATAAGAATTTGTTAACATTTTTTTAACTTGTATTATGGTTAATGAAGTTGATTGATTCTAGGTGCTCAAGTATTTGTATATTGCCAACCTATATAAAATGTTACCTATATATAGAAATGTTTATATTTATTAAAAAACATTTACATTTTATAATATTTTAACCATTCCTCATAAATCATGATTGGACTAGAAAAAACAAAAGCTAGTTAATCCTTCACATTATAGGTATTAGGTGGAATTAGCCAGACATGCATGTTTATCAAATTTTGGCGAAGTCTTGGAAAATTTTAGGGGCTAAATTTCACCAAACCAATTTTTCATGGTTTTCTCTAAAACAAGATTAGTTAATTTTCATTTTTTTCCAAAATGATTAGCTCAAAATCTATAAGATAAACATATTTTATTCTGAAAATTGCCAAAACTTTCTAGAAACTATATAAAATACTTAAATTTTTTATTTTTTTACAAAAATATCGCCAATTGGAATTAAATAATTAGTAAAATTCATCAAGATTTCTACACTTTAAGGTAAGTATGGATCCTTAAAAATTTCCCCGTCGTGCCTTTATTTTATGTTTTATGCATATTTATAATCTCTTCGTTAAATAGGTTATGTTATGTTTACTTGTTAAAGTATATTTTTTCATATTATGATCCGGATTATTTTCAGCACTAAATGAGAGCGGAGATATATTAAAGAAATGTACATAGATATATCAATATCCACTAATATAACAAAGATTTATCGAAGATATAACCATAAACATAGAGATACATTAATACACAATTTCTATTAATGAGCGAAATGTACAAAACTATAGAAACACAGAATGAAAGAATCGCTTGAATGGTGGCAACTTATCTATGAAAAGAGATGTGACGGCTACTCACATTTGCAAGAAGATTATTATTACAATGAGGCTCCAAAGGCTTTTTTAACATAAAGAAAATCCAAAACACTAACCCCGAAAGATGAAAAGCCAACAGTTTTGTGGACCCCGTTTTGGGTAGTTTGGTGTATCAACTTCCCGAGGGCGTAACTTTGGCATAAGATTTTCGTTTGGGGCCCTCAATAGCTCATTGGAAAGGTATCGATGAGGAGATTCATTTTGGGGGCCCAATTAGAGCCTATGGATGACATTAACGTACCTAATCACGAAAAAACTTCATTGATGCCCTCAAAATGGCCCCGAAAGTTTTGGAACCAAAAAACAGCTAAAAATAGTAAATTGCTAGAAGAATGTTTTGAGCTAGTTAGAATAGGTGGGTGGCCACCGATATCCACCTGGATAAATCCTCCCTCCTTAAGAATCAATGGTCTCCATTACGTTGAGTTTTGGGGGGAGAGGGGAAAGCGTTTGTTGAATTTAAACCTTGGTGAGCTCCTTGCCTTGTTGAAGAAGTTGTGTTGCTTGGCTTGTTGAAGGTTGTCATGAACCTATTGTTGGTGGGGTTGAATTTTTTCAACCAACCTATTGTATCTTGGCTTGATTGGACAGTGTGTAGGAACCCTTGTAGGTGAAGAAACAATATCTTCTTTCTCTTCTGCAATCTTCTTATGTTGAATAGAGAGGTCTTGGGCCAAGACTGCAGTGGTTGCAGTGTCCTTTTGTTCATCTTTTGAACATATTATGAAGAAGTTGAATTTTGTAGTATGAGATACTACCTTGTGGCACTGTTTAGGTGGAACAGTAGTCGAAACTACCTTTGGTATCCTGTGGAGATGACCCCCCAGAGTAATAATGACACTACGGGGTTGAGACTCATAGATAGCATGGCGCTTCCACATATATGGATGGCCCAAGAGAACATCATCGACATCCAATGGGGCAACATCACATAATACCTCATCCTTGAAGGGTTGGATGTCATATGACAATCAACACTGCTAGCTGACACAAAGATCACATCCCTGGTGAAGCCACCAGATGTTGTATGGTTGCGGGTGTAGTGTTATCGACAATCCCAATTGTTTGACAACCTCTATTGAGATGAGGTTATTTTGGCTTCCGCTATCAACAATAAAATGCAGCGGGGTCCCCTTCACCCACATTTTTGAATGAAAAAGAAACTCCCCCTCTTTAGGATCTATTGGTTCTTTTGGTTGAATTGTTGTGGTCATGACAGTAGCAGTGGGGTCTGCGTCGATGATCTGTCTTTTTCCATTATTTTCTGAATCAGGGTTCGACTCCTCATCTTTGATCTAGGCCACCAATGATTTCTTTTAGAAACATTCATCAGTGTTGTGCCAGGGGATTTTGTGGAAATCGCACCACTTTTCAGTGTCATTCTTTGTCTTTCCCTTACCCTTCTTTCCCTATGGCTTGGACTAGTTTTTGGGAGGTTTTTTGTTAGGTTTGTCTTTATCATACTTTGGTTATTGCATATTTGCAGACCCAAACTCCCGTTTGTTCAAGTACTTAAAGTTTTTCTCGATCTTGAAAACATATTAATAAGCAGCGCCCAATGATGAGATGTCCAAAAACTCAATTTCAATTTGGATGTACCTGTGTAGAGCCCCATGGTATTTCAGAACCAAATGTTGCTCACAATATTTGATACCCATCTTCGTGTGCAAGGTATGGAAGGTATTGGTGAACTCCTACACTGCTTGGACCCTCTCTTGACTTAGTGTGTTCCATCTCATGTACTAGTATTCATAATTTCCAACAGAGTAATATTGTTCCTTGATCGCATCCACAAAAAATCCCAAGTGGGCTCGGCCCCATATATTCCAAACTCATCTTTGGAACTTTGCTTCCAACAAGTTTCCCACCAATGTTTGACATGGGGGAGCGCATTAAGGAGTGCGAAGGTGATATTTTCCCTGTCAGAAAAATTGTGAACAGAGAAATAACCTTCTAGTAGATTTAACCATTTTTCTAGGGAATCTGCATCCATCTGACCTTCAAATATGGGACTGTAAAAATTAACTTGTACCTTGAAAGGAGAGGTTCCTCCAAAGTGGTCGCTTTATGAAGACGCACCTGCTACTAATGACAGGCATTGAAGGATGTGGGAACAATTCTCCATCATTTCATCCCTCTATCGCGTGAGAGCTTGCTCAAGCAACATATTAATAGAACCTTTTGCTCCGTCGTTTTTATTTTATTCCACCATGGAGGGTTTCTTGGGTGTGTGAGAGAGATTGTCGTCAAGAGAGACAAGATCGAGACCCAGCTTTCTATACTTGGATGTCATCGGAAACATGCACTGAAAAATGATCAAGAGCATCTTGCTTTGATACCATTGATCCAGATTATTTTTGGCATGAAATGAGAGCGGAGATATAATAAAGAAATGTACATAGATATATCAGATATCCAATAATATAACATATATTTGTCAAAGATATAACCATAAACAGAAAGATATAGTAATACACAATTTCTATTAATGAGCCAAATGTACAAAACTATAGAAATACAGAGTGAAAGACTCGCTAGAATGGTGGCAGCTTATCTCTGAGAAGAGATGTGACGGCTATTGAAATTCACAAGAAGATGATTATTACAATGAAGCTCCAAAGACCTTTTTAACATAAATAAAATCCAAAACCCTAACCTCAAAAGATGAAAAGCCAACAATTTTGTGGACCTCGTTTTGGGTAGTTTGGTGTATCAACTTCCCGGGGGCGTAACTTTGGCATACGACCTCTGTTTTGGGCGCACTATAGCTCGTTGGAAAGGTATTGACCAGGAGATTCGTTTTGGGGGCTCAAACAAAGCCTTTGGCTATCATTGAGGTGTCTGATTGCGAAAAAACATCATTTAGGTCCTCAAAATGGCCCTAGAAGTTTAGGAACCGAAAAAACTGCTAAAAATAGTAAATTGTCAAAAGATTGTTTTGAGCCAGTTGGAATAGGTGGGTGGCCACCGATATCTACCTGTATCATATTAACTTTATTTAAAATAATAGTTTTTATAATAGCCAGTAAACATCATTATTAATAAAAAAATGCTTTGTCTAGTTTTTTTTAGGTGCTATTGTATTTGAAATAATAGTACTTTGGTTAGTTTTTATTTTATTTAATGGAAACTATTAAAAAAATAAAGATGTTGTAAGAATGAATGTCATTTTAAAATTCCCAATAACTCATTAATAAATGGTGGCACTTTATTAAAGCTAAGGGTGAGAGTAAAATAAGTGATTTTTTGCTCAATTCATTGGAATCAAATGCAATTATAAACATGAGTGACAACACAAAGAAAGGGAGCCTCCATAATATGAAATTTGATGTAATTAAGGTTTGTCAAAATTCATGGTATAAATCTTTTTGTATACCAAGGGCCACTTACTTTCTTTAGTTATAAGAGGAAATTTCTAAATGGTGACACCAGGGTAGTAAATGGGAATTTTGGGTTATAAAAACCAAGGCCTAATAATTTAGAAATAATAGCCAAACTTTGAAAGACAGTGAACGAAAATTCAGATATAGCTCCTCACTAAAATCGTTCAATGCATCAAGATGACACAAGGATGCCTCTTGGACTATTTCCTACAAATTATACATAGAAAACAATTCGTTAAAGTATAATGAGGACCTCGCCAAGCATAAACTTTCTCAAATGTCATAATCTAACTTAAGAAATATATGGAGAAGGCATTTTAAAAATGTTGCAATTACAAAAAAAAATTATTTGCAAAGCGTTATGAGTGCTATGAAATTTTCCAAAAACTTAGAGGTACAACTAACCCAACAATGATACAATATTGGAACCAAGTTCAAAAATTTCATAATGAGTACATTACAAGCCCATAGATTGAAATTAGAGAGGAACCTTAGAAATGCTTGATCATTATGCATGACAAGATGGACAAGATGACGACTTTCATATGAAGGTTGGGAAGGAAGCAAAGTCCATCAAAAATACCTATCATCCCCTAGTTCATCTAACTAGCACGATTACACATAGGCATCGGACTAGGATTTTGGTCATTTTAGCCTACCTTATATATATATATCCTCCTTATAATTATGCTTGAGCATGCTAGAGGACCTCGTGGTTAATGAATTTGGGCATTTGATATATAAGAAAGGGTTTTCAACACATGCATTGCATGATGCACTCTAACAAAATGAAAAGCTATGAAAAGTCTCAAGAATACAGGAGACAATCCATGAAGTCTTTATCAATGATAAGAGTTTCCTTGAAGAAACTACCACCAAATTTATTCTTGGAACTCGACAATTATGGAGCTGATAGCAAGAATCATTACCTCTATTCTTTTGCATCCATGCTCACAACAACAAAAAAAAATTACAATTTATATGTAAGCTTCCTCCCAGTTGGTCACACCCATGTGATATAGATGGAACCTATGTTAGGTTATCATCTCAACTAAAAATATAATATATATTATCATTACCACATATCATGGACAACTATAGAAAATATGAAAGCAACTTCACTCCATACCTGACTGAGGAGGTTTACAACTTGAAGGACTTTGTGGGGAAACATTTATTGGATGGAAGTCAGAATATCATGGGTATCAAATCCCCTCAATACTTCAAATTTAGTATGGTTGATGGAACCCATGTCATGCAATATAAGGAAACTATTAGGGATGAACATAAAATATAGAACAAAGGGGTTAATAGTAGACCATAATTACCTAAGCGGGA
>ML805152.1:0-11811 GCA_009831015.1 Picea engelmannii | reverse complement strand
TATATATATACTCCTTTTGTAAGGTATTGGGTTGGCCCTATCAACCTTGAGTAACTCATTTAACCTATGCGCCTTCACTTTCCATTCCCCGGTACCCTATTTCATGGTAGGGATTTCATATGTTATGCTTATTATAATATTATATTATGATGGCTGTATCAGCCCCCAGATAAACCACATTCATGCTTGCCTTCTATTTCAATTCCCCTGTGCCCGATGGCCTGGTGGTTTAATAATATTTCCATATTGAGGGGACAGAAACATAATACCGGGCTTTAAAAAAAAAATTAACGAATAAATAATTCTCAAAGAGGATTTCGCCGGGATTGAGCAGTCCAAATCCATGCGACCAATTAATTTATCAAAGTTAATATTGTGCCCCGAAGAAGAAATATTGAGCGTACCTACTTCTCATGCACATGAATGAATTTCATAATTTTAATAAAAGAATTTCCATTCTAAATATTCAACTTATGAGGACAATAAAATAGTAAATTGGGAAATTTACTAGGGGTTACTAATCCCCCTTCATCATGCATGTTTTTCCCATAAACCTTATTGAAGTATATATGCACATAAAATTTATTTATTGGAATTCTTTTTGAGAAAATTAAATTCTCATGGAAATAAAACTTTCCACAGTAAAAATTATGTTTTTACGAGAACTTACTATCCACCTATTTTCATGGCAATCTTTACTATTATTTTACTATTATTTTGGGGATGGCCTCCATTTTAGGTTCTTACCTTTGGAAATGGTTTTACTGGGTAAAACCAGGTAATAATTTCATTCTTACCATGTCTTAATAAGACCTAAATTAAATGCAAATTACATACTCCTAATTTCATTTAATTTATATATTCCTCATACTAAAATACCTTGTCCTCTTCACTATTTAGCCTAAGCTTAAGAGACCAGAGTTAAGGCCAATCTTTTATTTAAGATAGATTATACATCCTTCATTTCAGATGTTCTTTGATGACTTTGACAACTTAGTCTTCACTACTAACTCCTGTATTTTATTTGCACAAATGGGATGCAACTGCCCAACTAGCACTCTATTCTTACTCAAAATTACATTTAATTTCATACAGTAGTCTACAAAAGTAGAAATAGTCAGAGGAAAACAACATAATGTATATTTACCCAACTTTCTTCAGGTTTTACAATCAACCAAGCATAAAAGCAATATATTTCAGTACTTGAACAACATCTCAAATCTTCATAAAAACCAAAACAAAAATTCCATAGCTATAAGAAACTTATCAGAGCATATGCAAATGACTAAAACACTTCTATGAGAGTTAAATGTAGATTGGAAACTACTGATGGGTGGGCCTTTTTCCACCCAACCATAGGCATAATTGTCTTTTTTCTATCATTGCAACTAGCCTCCCCCTAGCCAGAAGATGATTCCATGAGGGAAATCTCTCACTCAATAATAGAGATAAATAGATGAAGGATGCTCTCCTTCATCAACAAAAGATAGAAATATAAATTTATAATTTCACCAAGCAAGGGGGCATGCTCTTGACTCAGAGAGTCACAATAGTTTCCTTGCACAACTAACATTTAAAAATTCACAACCTCGTTTATCAGCTTGGTTTAGAAATTCTTCCTCGTTATTCCTTACTAAGAAAACCAGAAAAATTAACTTCTCTCTGCTTGCTATGAACTAGAGGAATTTTTCTCCATATTCTCTTCTTCATTTTGTCCCCATAACCAACTGTATGCTTCCTTCCTCTTTTACCCACATTTTTCCTCTTTTTTTTTTATAACAAGATTTCGTGAGTCAAATCCCCTAAATTCATGGATCAAATTAGAATTCTCTAGATGGGTACTTTTTTTCCCATGTTTCTGAGGCAAGGCAATTCTAGTACAACACCCCCAATTCTTTCTCATAATTGTGGGAATATGATATTTCAACTACCAACTTCCTTCATTAACAAAATTCTAGGAAAAATGACAATCTGGGTTTTTCTTGAATATTAAGTTGGCAAGGAAATTTCCTCACTGTTTCCCTCTCATGGCATCATATTTGTGTAAGCTCTCCACCCATCAGCAATTTATTTTTCTTGTCATCAAAATGCATTTTATCATTTTGATTGTTCATCATTGCCCAACCATTAAACATATTAGCCATGACTCATGGCGACATTTGGCATATATTTACATACTGGTGGAAATATGCATATTACATATAAGATTTTCGACTACTCGACCGATTGATGTAGATATCTGGTTGATCATTGTTATGAACATTAAAATACATATAAATATTAGGTATAAATAGGTAATAATTAATAATATAAATAACTAATGATTAATAATCAATTATGAAGAGACGTGACATATGAAAGGTCACGTCTCTTATGAAAGGGAACCCTTGTGTGGGTATATATACCCACACAAAGGTGCCCTTTCATAAGTGTAACACACCCAACCCATAAATACCCTTTCTAGGGATGGGGCATCAGATATTTTCTCATTCAAATCATCTCTCTGAAGTCTTCATCCTCTTCTACTCATCCATATCTTTCTAACAACTGTTACCGTCTCAAATCCGATCCCCGATTTGCGATATACGAACTCTCGAATTTATTCATGCATTATTAGTTGGGGTCTTCAGTGTTCGACCCTGAACGCCCCTTTTCTTACTACATGCGTACTCCTCGAAGTCTCGAAATCTCTCCACGTGGCCTTGGCCATTCGAAAATCGACATTTTATGTTGAACGTCCCTTTTTTGACGTTCAACGTTCGATAATCAACATTATACATTTTCGGCATTCGAAAATCGGTGATCGACGTTCTATGTTTTCAGCGTTCAGAAATCGACGATCGATGTTGAACATTTCGATGTTCGACAATTGGCGATCATCATTGAACATCCCTCTATTATACTATGCCCAAAATATTTTGAACTCCCGAAGTCTCGGAGTCCCAATCGCATCACCAACCACATTGGCTAGGCGGGCATGAACCAGAGGCTGACACGTAGTGAGGACCAGGGGTGACATGTGTCCTAATTAAGGGGTGACATATGTCCTCATTAGAGGGTGACACATGTCATGCTCTTATTGGCATAAGGGGTCTTTGAATCATCCATATCCTAGTGACACCTGGTACGTTAGTTGTGGGTTCATGTCACCTTGGATGATGTCAGGGAGCCACGTCAACCCCAAATATACAACCTTCTAACTTATTTCTAATATCACAGTTGATATCTGTCCACGTAGATCCATAGATCCAAGACTCCTGTTACTTCGCAACTTCCGGCTTCAGAGCTTACCAACTCCTCACATTGCGAATCCCCCGAAGATCCAAGTCTCCAGACTCTCTAATCTAGCCCCACGTGTCCTCATCATGTCAATGGTTGAGATTCACTTCGTTGTTCATGACTTCGAGATTTTTCACACTTTGAAGACTCTTGGCCAAGTTCCTCTGGAGTACCAAGTCTCTGGACTGTAGGATCTCCTGCCACGTAACCTCTCATCCAACAGCTCTAGTCCAACGAATGACATTTGACAGGGGAAAAGTGGGAGCCATGTGTCGCTCCATGACGCATTCATGGTTGGTTGGGCAGTTAAGAGGGGTTCTCAATGGAGTCCTTAGATCGACAAATGAGAGGGATCCCAAAGGATCCAAGGATCGACGATCTACGTCACTTCATAAATTCAACATTTGACATTCTACGTTGAACGTCGGTGTTCAACATTCGACATTCTACATCCCTATATATTCACATTGATACCGCCGAATAACCAAACTTCTGGATAGCCATTGATTTGTGGACACATGTCCCTCTATTCTCAACATTCCAGATTAACTTCACGACTATGACATTCAGGAGTTTTGGCGCTAGACCACTTGTATTCTCCCGAAGTGGAACTTCACCAAAGTACTTAATGGTACCCTTCCTCCATTATATTTCTCCCGAAGTATTCTCCCGAAGTATTTATAATTTGTATTCTCCCGAAGTGGAACTTCACCAAAGTACTTAATGGCCAAGTTCCTCTGGAGTACCAAGTCTCTGGACTGTAGGATCTCCTGCCACGTAGCCTCTCATCCAACAGCTCTAGTCCAACAAATGACATTTGACAGGGGAAAAGTGGCAGCCATGTGTCTCTCCATGACGCATTCATGGTTGGTTGGACAGTTAAGAGGGGTTCTCAATGGAGTCCTTAGATCGAAAAATGAGAGGGATCCCAAAGGATCCAAGGATCGACGGTCTACGTCACTTCATAAATTTGACATTTGACATTCTACGTTGAACATCGGTGTTCAACATTCGACATTCTACATCCCTATATATTCACATTGATACCGCCGAATAACCAAACTTCTGGATAGCCATTGATTTGTGGACACATGTCCCTCTATTCTCAACGTTCCAGATTAACTTCACGACTCTGACATTCAGGAGTTTTGGCGCTAGACCACTTGTATTCTCTCGAAGTGGAACTTCACCAAAGTACTTAATGGTACCCTCACCTATAAATTTATAATTTACAAGTTTGTGCTCTGCCTTAACTTGCTGACATTCTAGACACTTAGCTAAGTAATCAACTATGTCATTTTTCAGTCCAGGCGAATAAAATAGTTTCCCAGTGGTCGTGATCATTTTCTGATAACCAGGATGACCAGTATATGGTCTTTTGAGTAGTTCATCCATTATGAACCTCTTCAAGTCGTCACAATTTGGAATATACAGTTTGCCCTTGTAAGTTAGCATGCCATCATTAATCATCTAATAACCTTTGTACTTCAGCCCTATGGGATCTTTTTTTAGGTATGATGTCACAGTCTTGAAAAATGCATCTGTTTCTTGTGCATTTTTTACTCTCTCTTTGATGTCTGATTCACTGGCGCTTATAGCTACCAAGTGAACCAATTTCATACTTCTACTATGGGAATCGACCACTTCATTCTCCTTTCCTTTGATATGTTTGATTTCAAAATCAAACTCACTAATGAGAGCCATCCACCTAGCTTGTCTCACTTTGAGTTTTGGTTGGTCAAACAAATACCTCAACCCACTATGGTATGTCATAAGTATAAGTCCTCTACCTAAGAGGTAATGCCTCCACATTTTTAAAGCATGCACTATGGTCGCCAATTCCATATAGTGGGTTACATAATTGAATTCATGCTCATTTAGTTTTATGGATTTGTAGAAAATCACATGTCCTTCTTGCATAAGGACTCCTCCAAGCCCTTCCTTGCAGGCATCTGTACACACAAGTAAGTCCTTTTTTGGGTTTGCAATATTTCGTATGGGTGCATTGGTTAGAAGGTATTTCAGCTCTTTAAATATTTCTTCACATTCTGATGTCCAAATGAATTTAACCCCCTTTTTCTGAAGGGAGGTGATTGGGCAACCTATCTTGGAGAATCCCTTTATGAACCTCCTATAGTATCCTGCTAGGCCCATAAAGGATCTGATATCAGGCACATCCTTTGGGGTAGGCCAATCCATGATGGCTTTAATGTTGTTAGGATCAATTTCCACTCCTTCCTCAGAAATAACATGGCCTAAGTAATGGACTTGTTTCTGGAAAAAGTCACACTTACTAAGCTTAGCATAGAGCTGATGTTCTCTTAGTACTTGGTGTACTAGTTTGAGATGTTCTTCGTTTTATTCCCTATTCTTGGAATAGATTAGGATATCATCAATGAAAATCGACACAAACCTATCCAAGAAATTTTTGAATACGTTATTCATTAAGCACATAAAAGTGGTTGGTGCATTGGTAAGCCCAAATGGCACCACCACAATTTCATAATGACCATATATTGTTCTAAAGGTTGTCTTGTGGATGTCTTCATCTTTAATTCGGACCTGATGGTATCCAAACCTCAAGTCAATCTTGGAGAAGATTGTAGCACCCCTTAATTGGTCAAATAAGTTATCAATCCTTGGTAAGGGATACTTATTCTTGATGGTCATCTTATTGAGTTGTTTATAATCTATGCATAATATGAGTGTGCCATCCTTCTTTTTCACAAACAAGGCTGGTTCTCCCCATGGGGACACACTAGGCTGAATGTAGCCTTTGTCCCACTTCTCCTTCATCTATAGTTTGAGCTGAACTAGCTCTGGTGTACTCATTCTATAGGGTGTTATAGACATTGACACCGCTCCTGGTACAAGTTCTATTGAAAAATCAATATCCCTTCTTGGAGGTAGACCTGGAACCTCTTATGGGAATACATACTTATATTCTCTTAATATGGGATGGTCCTTTAGGTTGGGTTTGTCATTCTCAACAGATTTTAGTACTTGTATTGCATACAAGGGACATCCCTTTCTGCAATACTTCACTTGGAGGGTTGATATTTGTCTCACTGAGACAAGCTTTTGAATCCCTTGTAGGGTTACCCTTCTTCCTTCTTCATTTCCACACTCCAAATTTTTACTGTAACAATCTAACTTGGTTTTGTGGGAATCCAACCATTCCATTCCAATCAACATGTCATAAGATTCTAAAGGAAGTATGTTTAGGTTCGCTTGGGTGAGCAACCCACTTATAACGAATTGGCATGTTGGTATGACCTTTGTTACTTTTCTTTTGGTTCCAATGGCTAGTTGTACCAGCCATGATTTAACATGTTTAACTTGTTGCAATTTAAATTTCTCAATAGTTTGAGGGGCAACATAACTCAAATTAGAACCAGGTTCAATTAAAATGGAAACATGATGGTTGTCAATTGTACCTTCCATCTCCACCACTGAAGCTTGGTGATCAACTTGTCTATTATCCAAGGCTACATAAATTTGTGGCATTCTCCTAGCTACATCATTGACTGTGGTAGCCTCTTGGATGTTGTAGACCCTCTTACTTCTCTATTTTCTATGCGGACAATCCCTCAACAGATGTTCCTCTCCACAACCCCAACATTACAAGGGTTCTCTCTTCGTGTTATCAGTCTTACTTGGAACTGCTCTATATGGTTTATTACCACTCTGGGATGGAAATTTTTGTTGATACACACTTCTAGTAGGAAGGATCATCCTATAGCTCTTCCCATGGTTCTTAAATCTTGAGGATTTAAACCCATTCTTCTTGAATCCCAAATTATTTTTCTTCTTCCAATCTTCATGGGGTTCTATCTTATTCTTGAATTGTTCGTAGAAATACCTTGCTTTTCAGATAGTATCTTCTAAAGTCTTTGGCTCATCAAACTCAATTATGTCTTGGTAGGACTGAGTTAATCCACTAATAAATCATTGTGTATTTACCTTTTCATCCTTTATGTAGGGAACATACCTCATCATCTCGAGAAATTTGTTGATATACTCATCTATGGTAAGTTGTCCTAGCTTGAGTTCATAGAACTCCTTGGTCTTCCCATCAAAGTACTTTTCTGACATATACTTCTTTTTGAAGTATTTCATAAATTGCTTCCATGACAAGTCCTTCTCATGGATTCCTTTCACATTCCTAAGGTCCTCCCACCAAATGGAAGCTTTCCCATTCAGGTTGAAAATGGATATCCGAGCCTTTAAGTTTTCAGAGTAGCCATGGACTCTGAAGTACTTCTTTAATCCAAGTAGCCAAACTTCTTCTTCTTCCCCCTTCTTAATCTCTCCATAGAAGGTGGGTGGGTTGTATTTTTTGAACACTTCATCATGACTCTTAGAATGTTTTCTCTTCTTTCCTATCGTTTGAGAATGGGAACTAGTTTTTCCACTATAAGATTCCTTGGAGTTGTCAATGTCCCTAGAGAGACATTCCGGTGAGTGTCTCTTGGCTTCATGTTGAGCCTTCCTTGAGGTTCTCCTCCTGATGTGGTCACTTTCCGGATGATGCTTCTATATCTCAGTTGGACTTGGAGTTTTCTTAGTAAGATGCATGTCCACATGATTGGAAGCTGGACCATGTTGCAATTTCCTTTCTATATCTGATAGAATTTGCAGTAGGACCGCATTAATTTCAGTATACTTTTCCTACTCCTTGATCAACCTTTCATTGTCATACGTTTAACTCTGTGATTCTGCCATGAGGCTTCTTACAGTTTCTGCTAAATCTGGAGGGGTTTCTACTGCCCTCCTTTAATCACATTGTTCCTCTCTATTGTGGGAGCTTGCCCCCAACTCATGGTGTGTCACCATCCCTTATGTTGTAGTTTTCCTGTCATTCATTGACTGCTTGAGTCCTGACAAAACATTTTCTATTAGTTACTAATCTACCAATTCATGAACAACACATATTATTGCAAAGTGAAGTTAGCCTCTTTATTTGGAAACATTAGCAACATACAGTGCAGATTTCCAAAGCATCTATCAACAGTAGAAGGTTTCATTCCTCTCTTCAGTAGAGGTTCAAACAAGTTTCTTATAGAAGGGGGTAAGGTAGGGTGTTACCCCATAAAGTTCTCTAATAATATTTTTATGCGATTCGTGCATGAGCCCAAGTAGGCCAAGTGTTGTTTCCATGATCTGATACTAATTTGTAACACACTCGAACCCTAAATACCCTTTCTAGGGATGGGGCATCAAATTTTTGCTCGTTCAAATCATCTCTCTGAAGTATTCATCCTCTTATACTCATCCGTAGCTTTCTAACGACTGTTACCAACTCAAATCCGATCCCTGGTTTGTGAGATACGACCTCTCGAAGTTATCCAAGCATTATTAGTTGGGGTCTTCGACGTTTGGTGTTGAATGCCCCTTTTCTTACCACACACATACTCCCCGAAGTCCCAAAATATCTCCACGTGGCCTTGGCCATTCGATGATCGGTGTTCGATGTTTTACGTTGAACGTCTCTTTTTCGACATTCAACGTTCGACAATTGGCAATTGACATTATACATTTTTGACATTCGACAATCGATGATTGACGTTCTATGTTTTTGGCGTTCGCAAATCGATGATCGACGTTGAAATTTTCTGCGTTCGGCAATCGACGATCATCGTTGAACGCCCCTCTGTTATACTACACCCCAAATATTCCGAATTCCCAAAGTCCCAGACTCCCGGAGTCCTGATCGCATCACCAAACACGTTGGCCAGGCGGGCATGAACTAGAGGTTAACATGCGGCGAGGGCCAGGGGTGACACGTTTTCTCATTAGGAGGTGACACATGTCATGCTCTAATAGGCATAAGGGGTCTTTGAATCGCCCATATACTGGTGACACATGGCACCTTAGTTACAGGTCCACGTCACCCTAGATGACGTTAGGGAGCCACGTCAGCCGCATAAATACAACCTTCCAACATCTTTCAAATCTCACGGTTGAGATCTTTCCACATAGATCCATAGATCCAATGCTCTCGTTACTTCACAACTTCAGGGGGATTTAGAGCTTACCAACTCCTCACATCGCAAATCTCCAAAAGAGCCAAATCTCCATACTCTCTAATCTAGCACCACGTGTCCTCATCTAGTCAACGATTGAGATTCACTTCGCCGTTCATGACTTTAGGAGTTTTCACACTTTGAAGACCCTTGGCCAAGTTCCTTCGGAGTACCAAGTCTTTGGACTATAGGATCTCTTGTCATGTATCCTCTCATCCAATGGCTCTAGTCCTACGGATGACATTTGATAGGGGACAAGTGGGAGCCACATGTTGCTTAACGATGTGTTCCCGGTTGGTTGGGAAGTTAAGAGGGGTTCTCAATGTAATCCTTAGATCGAAAACTGAGAGGGATCTTGAAGGATCCGAGGATCGACGGTCTATGTCACTTCGTAAATTTGACATTCGACATTCTATGTTGAACGTCGGCGTTCTACATTCGATGTTGTACATTCCTATATATTCACATTGATATCGCCGAATACCCAAACTTCCAGATAGTTGTTGATCTTTGGACGCACGTACCTCTATTCTCAACGGTCCAAATTAACTTCGTGACTCCAACATTCAAGAGTTTCAGTGCTAGACCAATCCTATTCTCCCAAAGTGGAACTTCACCAAAGTACTTAACACTACCCTTCCTAAGTCCGATCTAATGGCTGAGAGAGATCTCCACTGGATCCCCAGATCTACGTCCCTCATAAATTCGTAACTCTGGCTTTCAACTGTTTTTGAGGGTTGTGGAATTATATGTCCCAAAGTCTCGAAGCCAAAGTAGCTTCACTCCTTTCGGGCTTAGCGAGGGGTTTCCAAACCTGGGTCATATGGGATCATATTTGGATTCCAGTCTATACTCAACTCTTAGTCGAGACTTGATTAAGGCCATGGGTATGCGCCCTCGGTCACATGGGTGGAAGGTCTAAAGGAAACACCCTTCTCCCACAGAGTTGAACTTGATATTCCCGCTAAGGTAAACTAAAAAGGTCAGCATGACTTAGACATTTCAGTTAATCCTACCCCGACTCTCCTACAGATTCACATCCCATAACTCTCTAGTGGCTAAATTGAGATAAATCGAAGACCATGTAAATATAATAGTTTACAGAAGAAAATGAGCATTTCTAATGATTGTTCAAACACTTCAAGACTTAACCATAAACAAAGACATTCAATCATCGCATCCAATATATTACACATAGTATGAAAATACTTATCAGAACTGGAAAGTGTGAAGTGACTGCTAAAAGGGGTGCATGTTTCCACCCAACCATAGGCACAACCACTCTTGATGGATTTACTGTTGGCCACCCCTGATCTAGACCATGATGCTTTGAGAGATATTTTTTCTCCTTGCTCCACGACAGTCAAGGACGAAGATTACTCTCCTCCTCCCACAGGATCTTGGCAACCAAATTTCTCTACACCAAGAAATGAGGTTTCTGTGAGCACTTCCTCAGTCACTCATCAACCTCGTTTATCATCTTGTAGTGAGACCATTCCCATGGCTTCTTACATCCAACATGAGCTTTATTTTAAGCTTTTCTCTCAACTTTAGAGTCGAAAACATGCTCTCCTCTCCTCTGGAGATTGTTTTCTCTACTATCCTTTCTTTCCGTTCTCTCTCTGTCCCCTGAATTACCTCCTTTCTTGCCTTCCTCAGCAAGGTTGCATGGGTATGAATCCCCAATTCATGGTTAGGCCTAGAAGCCTTACAGATGGGTACCCTGCCCCACCTCCTCATTAACTCTTGAGGATGGCCTTCCAACTACCATCCCGATTGGTAATTCATTTATGGGTCAAAGGACTATTGAGCAATTACACCTAGTAGGTACTGGTTTGGTGAGGGTCATCTCAACCATTCTTGGTTTCCCTCACCATCTCTCTCATAGCATCCATAATCTATCTTCTCAAACTCCCCCCTTTCAACAGTTGTGCAACACATATGCAATTTCTATTAATAACAAAAAAATCATACATTGACCCTTTTATACAAAGGTTCGTCAAATCAAACATTCACACATATTTAGTCCACCATAGTCTCTTGGCCAATTATAGTTATATTTACAAACTCAGGAAAAAATGGGTATTACAATAAGAGACATGACCTTTCATATGTCATGTCTCTTCATAATTGATTATTAATCATTAGTTATTTATATTATTAATTATTACCTACTTTTATGTATTTTTATGTTCATAACAATCACCCGACCGACTGCTTCCAGATGTAGGTTGACCACCTGACTGACTGACTCTAGGAGAAGTGTGATGAACCATTAGATCTTGATGTTCCAACAAAAAATGTGTTATTTTTAATTACCAAAAAAGGTAAAAGTAAAATGATAACTCTTTATGATTTTAAAATTTGTAAAATTAAAACCAATATATAGAATAGTATATATTTCTCATAACTGATAATATGAATATTAGGTGAGAAAATAAGTGAGGTAGATCCTAGGAATCTTCATTTTGTAAAGCACTGTTAATGAAACTTTTTTATTTCAATT
>ML805151.1:109325-137580 GCA_009831015.1 Picea engelmannii | reverse complement strand
TGCTACAGAAATGATTTTAACTTTTAAAACAAAATTAATGCATTACTACATGAATGATTCGAGTCACTTAAGTCTGTTGATCTATTGAATTTTCAATTGCAATGTCTTTTATAGTCTTTCAATCATTATATAGAATGAAGGTTTATGTAATAAATGAGATAATCTTATTCAGTAACAAATTTTGCACTAGTGTCCCCATAGTCTATGGAAAACAATATTCATTTCTTGTATTAAATGCTATGAAATAACAAATGACTGCAGATAAAATCACATGTGTTGCTTAAATAAAAAACTAACTAAAAATTTTGCAACGTATACCTTACACAAGGGGCCCTCTTGACTTGGATTACCTTGTAAAGGAGGCTACAGTTCTAGACTAAAACTTAGTATGCACAACAGATAGAAATAGATAGTCAATAGTATTTGTATTATGCTCAGAATTTGTGATGTCCCCTTCCTCTTGATCAAAGTAGAAGATGATTCAGTAACCTATACACATCTTGTAGGATATAGTCAATGGTAAAAAGGGAGTCACAGGGATTTTTTTAGTGTCACTTGGGTAGAAGATACTGTATTCATAAAGTGGCATTAAATAACAATTATGTGGCATTAAGTAACAATTAAAGGAGAAATAAGGTAAGGGTTTGATTTGGTCAAAAAGGTAAAGATCTAGAAGGCTTAGAGGAAGAATAAAAGGAGAGGTAGCCTCTCACTTTATCATTATGAATTGATATCATATTGGAGTGCTCTTGTAGCCAACGTTTTCGTTGGGGTTTTGGGAAAAACCCCTCCATTTCTAGCTTGGTTTCAGTGGTGAGATATCCACCCTAGATAAGCATAGGGGAAATCCATCCAGGGTTTTCCACTTGGGGTTTCATTGTTGATTTATTTTTAGTCCAGGTGTAATGATCCATATACTATTTATCTCTTTCCAGGTTACCCACAATTTGGGAGGAACAACGATTTGATTAGGAATTTATTGAAGTGGTCCTAAGGGGGGAGAGTCACCTTTCTCTGCATGTTCGTGGCAATTGGAGGTTGGATGGGTTTATTCATGGGCCAATTCCCTTCTTGGTTGAGATTGTGGGGATCTTGGAGAGGGAGCCATGAGATATGGAGAAGGCCACATGGCCTCTAGAGCATACCTGAGGATAAAAGGAGAGTCACGGGTCTCCTTACTGTCGTGTGAGGATTTGGAGAAGGCCATGGTCCCTAATATTGTGAAGTTGTGGGTTAGGAGGAGGGTAGAGACACCCTATTGTAGAGCCACAAAGTTCAGGAGGGTCGTGGGGGATTTATACAACACGAAGAGGTCCTTTGAGGGAAAGCTAAGTGCCTTAGACGCAATATCGAGGGTCTAGGGGAGGACAACCAGTAGCTGGGAGCACCTTAGAGCAGTTGACAACGGTTCTAGAGGAGGAAAAAACATCATTACCAGGTTTCCTTAATTATTTATGTTGAGCATACATTTCAGCTACCTAGAAGCCCTTAGTCTTGTAGGTGTAGGAGGATTTTGCAGTTGATATTATAAACATCATAGATCTTTGTATTTTTTTTTTCAAACCATAATAAGATGCCAAGATTTTCTTCTCTATGTTCTGTGTAATGGATGTATGTAACATGTTTAGCAATATACCTATTTGTTTGTAAGAGTTTTCGACATAATGGAAAGTGTTTGAAAAATTTACACAAAGAGAAACAAAAAATTTGGGACAACAAACATAATATTCCAACCTATTCTAGTTGGTCTATTACAGTGGTATCAGAGTTGGTGACATTGCAAGCCTGTTATCATACTAATGACTAAAAGGAGGGGATGTGGAGGAAAACCTTTGTCAGAGACATCAGAAGGAGAGGAGGTAGAAGGAAACATGGGAGACAACCAAGAGGGAGTTATGCTCCAAATATTAAATGACCTGGTCAAGGGACAAAATGAGGCATCATAGAGATAAGCAAAGACCGCTAAACTCCAACACCAGACCCTTGAGGTGCTCATACAGCTGGTGGGCCAACAAGGAAATATGTTTGGTGCAGGACAAGGTGGACCCAATAGATCCCATGGGGGTGATAGGATACATGCAAAGGGTAGCAATAACCATACCCCGGCTCAAAGAAGGAGCCTAAGGACCAATAGGCCCCTATTACCACAATTCTTGATAGGGAATCCTACAAGAGAACAGGAGCAACCCGATCAAGGGATTGATGTTAACTCCTCGTACAGGGAGTATGAGGTGTTAGATGAAGATATCCAGGAGAAATTGTCATGTCCAAACTTCTACAACCTCAAGTAGAGGAACAGACCTAGGGAGTGGAACAGAGTAGCACGAAAATAAAAAAACTTTGATCTCATGCGCAAGGTGGGTAGGTTGACTATCCCATCTTTTGATGGGTTTTCCAAAATCACAGCTAGAGCATGGGTGTAGAAGTAGGACACTTACCTCCAACTTAACCCAATGACCGAGGTAGAAGAAATTAAGTATTCCACCCTTCACTTGGAAGGAGAAGCTCATGAGTGGTGGTACCATGGGTTGGTGACATCAGGGCATGCTAACATCACTTCATATGTGGACTTCACTCAGATCTTGATGAACATCTTCGACAAGAAGGATCCTGAGATACACTTCAGGGAGTTGGCACAGTTGAGATAGATAGATACATCAGATGCATACATCACATATTTTTAGAGGATGGCAGTCATGGTGACAAACATTTCTCAGTAGCAGTTGGTGATGTTATTCACAGAGGGTCTAGTTGAGCCCCTAAGAGGATGTGCGAAGTCATTTAGGCCAACCACATTAAAGGATTCCATAATGAGAACTTAGGACATGAGGAACACAATCTCCAAGAAGGTACCAACAAAAACCCTCATTCCTCGAGGAGGTAAGGAGACGAAGTTTCCCCATAAGCCATGGAAATGGAAGGACAAGATGGATGAGGAGACTCAAAGAGAGATAAGGAGGAATAAAATTTGTTTTAGTTGCAAAGAACCATGGGAGTCGGGTCATCGATACATGGGAAAGTGGAAAGTACACTACATAGAGGTACTTTTCGATGAGGAGGATGATGGAGAGGATGAGGTAGTTCATGCACAGGATAGCGAAAAGAAAAGTGGTGATGCAGAACCATTACACCTTGAGGTTACAATGCAGGCGTAGTTGCAGGAAGGTGTCAAGAAAGTGACTATTGCCACACTTTCATGAGTTCCCAAATATTACACCTTCGAGATCATAGGAATTTTGCAAGGGTCGAGAGTTACAACACTGATTGATGGTGGGGCCACCCATAACTTCATTGATGCAACACTTTTCACTCAGAGACACATCCCTGTGGAGGATTTTGAGGGTTTGAATGTGGTAGTTGCAAATGGGTATAACATGACATGCACTCAGAGAATCAGGGGATTGAAGGTGACATTGGGAAACTATAGGTTGACCGATGACTTTTATGTGGTAGATTTGGATGGAAATCATATGGTATTAGGTGTCCAGTGGTTATACTCACTAGGAGAAATCCCCATGAACTATAAGGAGATGAGGATGGAGTTTAGAGACAAGGGAGACCAACGAGTTGTTCTGAGAGGTATGTCCACCAGAGTCTCCAGGATCATGTCAAATAAACATATGGAGGCCAATTTTAGACATGGGGGCATGGATTGCGCAGCAAAATGTTTGATCACCATGAAAAATTCATCACAAGACCATCAACAATATCATACGAACATACCAAAGCTACTTGGGAAACACAACAAAGTGTTCGGGCCACTGTCATTAGGAATATCGCTTGACAGGGGATTTGAGCATTTCATTGAGTTAGAGGAGGTTGTGAAGCCCATGATCAAAACACCATACATGCATCCGAAGAAGTTTAAGGACGAGATAGAGAAGGCCATACAAGAGTTATTGGAGATGGGACACATCAGGCCTAGCTCTAGTCCCTTCTCTTCTTCAGTGGTACTTGTGAAGAAGAAGGATGGAACAATGAGGATGTGCATCAACTACAATACATTGAAAAAGAAGACTATCGAGAACTGGTACCTGATACCCAAGATCGATGAATTACTAGATGAGTTACATGGGGCGGTGTACTTCTTGAAGATTGATCTTTGATCGAGATACCATCAGATCATGGTTAGAGAAGAGGACATCCATAAGACACCATTCAAATGTCACTACGGGAAATATGAGTTTATAGTCATGCCCTTCGGGTTGACTAATGCACCAGCCACCTTCTAGTCATGTATGAACCATATCTTCAACAAGCAGTTGAGGAAGTTCTTCCTGATGTTCTTTGATGATATATTGATCTACAACATGACTTGGGAGGAATATCTGAAGCATGTGGATGAGATTCTCATCATTATGGAGGAGGAGTCACTATTTTCCAAGGTGGAAAAGTGCGAGTTTGGGCTGAAAAAGATCCTTAAGATCCAAACTATTTTAGATTGGCCCACCTCCATATCACTTATGGATTTGTGTGGGTTCTTTGGGATTTGCAGCTATTATAGGCATTTTGTGAAAGGATTTTCATAGCTAGGTGTGCCATTGACAAACCTCACCAAGAAAGGATCATTCAGATGGTTAGAGGAAGCACAGGTAGAATTTGAAAAACTGAAGAAGGTGATGAGCAATTTCCTAGTGTTAGCACTCCTGGATTTCTCATAGCCATTTGTACTAGAGTGCGATGCATCTGGTGGGGGGGGTAAGAGAAGTGTTGATGTAGAATCAACACCCCATATATTTTGAGAGTAGGAAGTTGAGGGATCCAAAGAATCTCTATCCTATCTATGATAAGGATATGTTGGCCATCATGCATGCATTGTCAAAGTTCAGACAATACCTGGTGGGAGGACACTTTGGGTTAGGACTGACCACAAAAACTTCAGATACTTCTTGGAGCAGGGAGACCTGAACAAGAGGAAACACAAATGGGTGGGAAAGGTGTAGGCATATGATTTCGACATCGAATATGTAAAGGGAAAAAAGAACATAGTTTTTTATTTCCTTTCCAGGAGGCCTACAACCTTCTCCATGACATAAATCTCAACGGACTAGAAGTCCATTCTTTTGGTGGAGTACTCCAAGAATACCTTCTCTTGTGAGCTGATGGAGGGTATTATTCAGGATGAGAGGTAGAGGGTAGTGAATGACATCATCTACTACAAAGACGAGATCTATCTCGTCCCTGAGTCCACACTCAAGGATAAGATTTTGAGGGTGGTACATGACACACCACTGGCAGGGCACCCGAGGTATCTAAAGACCTACATGAAAGTAAGGGAGATATTCTCTTGGAAGGATCTCAAGGAGGATGTGCTTCGGTACGTTAGAGAGTGCATGAATTGTCAATAGAACAAGTCAGAGTTTACACATCCTATAGGGTTTCTTTAGCCATTGTCGATTCCCAAGAAGAAATGGAAAAGCATCTCCATGGATTTCATTACAGGTTTGTCGAAGGTATAGGGTAGGGACTGTATCTACGTGGTGGTAGACATGTTTACCAAATATGCACACTTCTTTTCCATTCCCTCCAAGTATAACGCATCTCAGGTAGAAGATGTATTCTTCAAGGAGGTGTTCAGGCTTCATGGTCTTCCGAGATACATAGTCAGTGACCGTGACAACAGGTTTCTCAACACATTTTGGTAGGAGTTGTTAAGGCTAGCAGAGACAAAGTTGACACCTAGTACCAACTATCATCCTCAAAAAAATGGAATGACGGAGATTGTAAACAAGTGGATCGAGGGATACTTGTGAAACTATATTTCAAGACAATAGAGGGCGTGGATGAAGTGTTTGCACCTTGGGGAGCACTACTATAATACCACTTATCAAAAGTCCATAGGGATGAGTCGTTTCAGGGCATTGTATGTCTACGATGCCCCATCATTTGTAGATTTGGCGTTTTGGGAGAGTATGGCCCCCAAGGCCAAAGATTGGTTGCAGGAGAGTGAGGACATATTGAAAGTCCTAGAGGAAAACTTACAAGTCACCCAGAATCAACAGAAGATGTATGCAGACAAGAATAAGGTGGAGTGCATCTTTGAGGTTGGGGATTTGGTCTTTCTCAGGTTGCAACCCTATAAACAGTATTCACTAAAGAAGAGTGGCGCAAAAAAATTGAAGCCTCGCTTCTATGGACTATACAGGGTGATCATAAGAGTTAGAGAGGTAGCATATGAGTTGGAGTTTCTTGAGGGTAGCAAGATCCACAACGTCTTCGATGTGTATTTCTTGAAGAAATCACTAGGACAACAGGTCACTCCCTCAACAGATCTTCCTCCACTAGATGAGGAAGGGCAGTTGGTTATGACCCTAGAGAGGATTATTAATAGTAGAGAGAGGAGACTGAGGAGTAGAATCATTCGAGAGTACCTGGTCATGTGGAGAGGGTTTCCCGTCGAGGATGCCACTTGGGAGAGAGAGTTGATACTATAGCCTCCTGATTTGGAGTTGCTTAGGGACAAGCAATCTCGGGAAGGGAGGACTGTGATGTCCCCTTCCTCTTGATCAAAGCAGAAGATGATTCAGTAGCCTATACGACTCATGTAGGCTATAGTCAATGGGAAAAGGGGAGTCACTGGGATTTTTTTAGTGTCACTTGGGTAAAAGATATTATATTCATAAAGTGACATTAAATAAAATTAAATTGTTAATCACTTAAGCATTAAAAAATTATTTTTAATGCTTAAGTAACAATTAAAGGAGAAATAAGGTAAGGGTTTGATTTGGTCAAAAAGGGAAAGATCAAGAAGGCTCAGAGGAAGAACAAAAGGAGAGGTATCCTCTCACTTTATCAACATGAATTGATATCTTATTGGAGTGTTCTTGTAGCTAGCGTTTTTGTTGGGGTTTTGGGAAAAACCCTTCCTTTGCTAGTTTGGTTTTGGTGGTGAGATATCCACCCTAGTTAAGCATAGGGGAAATCCATCCAGTGTTTTCCACTTGGGGTTTCATTGGTGATTTGTTTTAATTCTAGGTGCAACAATCCATAGAATATTTATCTCTTTGTAGGTTACCCACGGTTTGGGCGGAACAACAATTTGATTAGGATTTTCTTGAACTGTTCCTAAGGGGGCCAAGTCACCTTTCTCTACAGATCTGTGGAAATTGGAGGTTGGCTGAGTTTAGTCATGGGTCGATTCCCTTTTTGGTTGAGATCGTGGGGCTAGTGGAGAGGGAGTTGTGAGATATGGAGCAGGTCACATGGCCTCTAGAGCAGACCCGAGCATAAAAGGAGAGGGATACATGCCCTAATATTGTGAAGTTGCGGGTTAGAAGGATGGCATAGACAACCTATTGCAGAGCCACAAAGTGCAAGAGGGTCATGGGGAATTCTACAACAAAATAACCAAAAACATAGTATGTGGAATTTGTAGATTCGATCTATATTGATCGTGGCCTAATGAATTATTTAGATAATCCACATATAGATAATTTCATGATAGTGATGCATGAAATTCTTGTATATGATTTGTTGACTCAATCGTGGATGGATTAGACACCATTATTTCAGATACTCTACCACAATGCTCTTCGTTGACCTGGAGTTTGACTTTGCTTCCACATTGGCTTTGTTGACTACGGATCTTGGCTGATAGGTATGCAACCATCTCTTGAAGATTTAGAACCTCCTCCAAGTCATGGTTTTTCCCTTGAATGTACGTAACCTTGCAAAGCTACAAATTTGCTACAGGAATATGTAGTCACTACAAAATATGTGATTTTGTAGAAACTTGTTAATAAAATGGCTTTCAAACTAAATTTCATATAGAAAGGTAAAAATATGCAAAAATAGACAAATTTACCTTGGATATCTCCTTGGTATACATATCTTGTAGATAGTGGAATACTTATGGAAAAAAGAGGTAATAATAGGGTATGAGATAGTTCAAAGGCATAGGTTTAAAAGGAATTTTATGAATGTAAGTGACAAAAAGAGTTAAAATCAAGGACCCAACAAACATGTCAACATAGACTAGTGTGCTTCATCCAAGGGGAATTCAAACCAAGCACTTGCTTGCATGGAACTAGCCAAATGCACAACAACATTGGCGCCAACTGATTGAGTGAACCCATTGGACTAAAACCTTGGAATGCACACACACACACACACACACACACACACACACACATATCCATCTTAAATTGGGATCTTTTAAGCATCAAGAGATTTGCATCTCAATTTCTTGTTGATCCCTCTCTATACTTAATAGACCCCGAGTTAAGATAAATCTGCATTGGTATGCATGTGTAGAGACAAAGGAGGGAGGACTATCAGAGTTGGTGCTATTATTTTCACATAACTTAACGACTAAGCATCTCCACCCCCTACCCTTCAATATGTATCATCACCTATATAATTATAAATTCATCGTTTTTCCTACCAAACATTACATTGCTCAAATATTTAATTTTTTTTATTAAATACACATATTAGATGTAGTGATAGAACAAATATCTTGTAATGATAGAACAAATATCTTATAATAAAAGGGAGGGAGGTTGAATCTCAACAAGCAATTGAAGGGATGGTCATGGGGGTGGGTCCAAGGTGAGGTAGGGAATTGATCATTTAGCCTTTAACCTTAGATAAGCCTCTAACAAGTTGTAGTCACGAGGGGTGGGTCCAAGGTGAGGTAGGGAATTGGTCATTTAACCTTTGACCTTAGATAAGCCTCTAACAAGTTGTAGTTGAATGTACAAATTAGTAAGATTTCAATAGTAATTTAGTTTTGTCATGTAATTCATCTAAATGATAATTTGGTTTTATTGTGTAGTTAATTTAGAAGATGGGTAAGCATTCATAGAGCTTAATATAGATAATTCTATTCATTCTAAAAAATATTAACATTAACTATGAGATGAGTGAACTTCACAAATTTTGGTTACCTTACATGTTATTATCTCATGTGATGTGAAAGCATAAATAAATATTCATGTAGTTTTACTTAGATTAATATTAATATTGTTGTTTTTAAAATTAATTAATATTTATTTAACAATAATTTAGATTAAATAATCATTTTGATAAGTCAATTTATTATTCATTTTGATAATTCAATTTGGTATGAGCCAAGCATATTTTGTTTTTTTAAAGCACGCACTAGTGCATTGTTTTTTTACCACATACCAAGCATATTTTGTTTTTTAAAGCACGCACTAGTGCATTGTTTTTTTACCTTTTATTAAGAGGAAATTAATTTGGAAATCAATGTAACTCAACCCAATATAATGACCAAAAGCCGTAAATGATCGATGGTAGAAATCTCAATCTATAATAAAAAAAAATATAATCCTTAATATTACCTTAAGCATCACCAACTCATTATAAATTTCTTTTAAATATATAAAAACTATTATTTTATTTATATAAGCTAAACTATTACAAAACTTAGGAAGAACTAATGTGTCAATGGAACTGAATTCCAAGAATAAAATATGCTTGCAGTTTTGGAAATAATAAAAAAGCTCATTCTATGAACTCTTTGACAAAACGATAAAATATGCTTGCAGTTTTGGAAATAATAAAAAAGCTCATTCTATGAACTCTTTGACAAAACGTTTTTTTAATGATGTTTTTTATTTTATTTAACAACATTTTTTAATATTATTTTTAAAGTGGTTTTAGCTTTTAACTATATTTTTTCAAGTTTTATTTTATTTTTTTTTACCTAAGAAGCATATTTTAAAATCTAACTTTATTATAGATGATGGAAGTTTTATTATTTTATTTAAGAAGTATATTTTAAAATCTAATTTTATTATAAATTATGAGTGGAGTGTTCATTCATATGTTTTTGGAGTGTCCACTCAAAATATTGAACTTTAAAAATTTCATACACAATTTTTATCCAAAAAAAATTAATATTATGACTAACTATAAAAATCTACATACTTAAATCTAATTTTATTCTTAAACCATATTTTTAATTAATATATGAATAATAAATAAATATAATATAAATATAAATTTTAAATTTTAAACAACCCCAAACATTTATCATCATATTAAAATAATAATTCTACTAAACTAATACTAATAATTAAAAATAAAAGACACCATAAACATAATATAAAAATGACGCGTATAAACATAATATAACAATGATTAAAACAATTTTAATATAAATATTTTTTAATTAAATTATAAAAATTATTTCAAAATATACTTATTTTCACTTTTAATATGTAAAATAATAATTCTACTAAAGTAATATTAATAATTAAAAATAAAAAATACTTATAAACATATTTTAATAAAAAAAAATTATTTAAATTATAAAAATTATTTCAAAATATATTAATTTGATTTTTTAATAAACATGTAAAAAAGTGTCTAAGTACATTTTAAAAAAGATTTTTTTTAATTAAATTATAAAAATGATTTCAAAATATAATTAGTTCGATTTTTTAATAAACATAGGAAAGTGTCTAGCCACATTATTATTATAGAGAATACTAAAATAATTCTACTAAAGTAATATTAATAATTAAAAATAAAAGACCCTTATAAACATATTTTAATAGAAATCTTTTTTATTTAAATTATAAAAATTATTTCAAAATATATTAATTTGACTTTTTAATAAACATGTAAGAAGTGTCTAAGTACATTTTAAAAGAATTTTTTAGTTAAATTATAAAATTATTTCAAAATATAATTAGTTTGACTTTTTAATAAACACGTAGGAAAGTGTATAGACACATTATTATTATTGAGAATACTAAAATACGTGAAAATTTGTCTAAAAGAAGTTCTATAAATACTACACACTGTGATAAAGTGTGTAAAATACGGTACCATAAAATTATACAAAATGTGACAACCGCTTTGCATTAAAATGTCAACTATACGTGTAAAGCCTCAACCCTCCTCACATATTAAATTTATTGAATCTTCTTAGATTTTAGAATACATGTTTTGAAATTTTTCCTTTAAGAGCACGCTTAGGAACTTCCTCATTTTCCTTGATTCCATACAACCTCTATTGATGTAATTGATGGCTTTGATGCCACTTTGTAATTTATGTTCTAATACATGTTTTGAATTTTTTCTTTTAAGAGAACTTTCAGGAACTTCCTCATTTTACTTGATTCCATAAAACCAACCTCATGAACTTTTTCATTTTCCTTGATTCCATACAACTAAACTCATGAACTTCTTCATTTTCCTTGATTCCATACAACCTCTATTGATGTAATTAATGGCTTTGATGCCACTTTGTAATTTATGTATTGAGTGAAAAATTATTCTCGTAAAACATTTGAGACCCTGTTAGGCTAGGTAAAATTTGAGTTGGATACACTTTACACAAATAATCCTGGAGGTTTCGAGAAGGAGGAAGAAAAAGTGTTGATTGTATAAAAAGAGCAGAGAAAACTATTTCTAATGAGATGGGAAGAGGAAATGTGGAGTCAAAAGAGTAGAATAAATTGGTTGGCTACATGTGATAGAAATACAAAGTTCTTTCATGCTTATTCAAACTCCAGGAAGCAGATCAATACTATTTGGGAGATTTCTAAGGAGGATGGAACAATGATTTCTAGCAATCAAGGACTACAAAGGGAAGCAATTGGTTTTTTCCAAAACATTTTTAAGGCCCAGCCTAATCTTGCTATATTTGATCAACTAGAAATTTTAAGGAATTATCCAAGGATGTTTACAGAGGAAGATAGTCATAGATTAACTGTGCCTGCAACTTCAACATAAATATTGTCAACACTTAAAGGTTTTAAAGTATCAAAAAGTCCCAGGCCAGATGGCTGGACTGTGGAATTTTTTCTGGCTTTTTTTGACATTCTGGGAGATGATATATTGGAGATGGTTGAAGAGTCCAGAAAGAATGGTAGGGTGTATGGAGCTTTGAATTTCCTTTCTCTGATACCAAAGAGTGAGAAACCAGGATCTTTTGGAGAGTATAGATCTATAACTTTATGCAACTTGGTGTATAAGATCGTAACTAAAATTATTGCTACTAGAATTAAATCCATTTTATCCTTTGGAATATCAAAGGAACAATTTGTCTTTCTCGAGGGCACGCAAATTACTGATGCTATTGGAATTGTACAGGAAGCATTACATAGAATACAGGTTAAAAATATCAAAGCTCTGGTTCTAAAATTAGATATGATAAAGGCTTATAACAGAGTGGATTGGGGTTTCTTAAGACTTGTGTTGCTACAGGTGGGAATGAATTTAGATGCTATAGACTAGATCATGGGGTGTGTGACTTCTGCAAGTAGAAACAATTTCTTGATTAAGGCAAGGGTGTCCTTTATCCCCCTTACTGTTTCTACTTGTTGTAGAAGGGTTAAGCAGAGCTATAAAGGAGCAGGTAAGGGATAAGAAAATATAAGGTATTCATGTGGAAAGGGGGATATTCATTACACATTTGATGTTTGTTAATGATATTATTCTATTTGGAAATGGAAATTTTGTTGAGTGGGAAATTTTTAAGGAGACTAGAACTTTTCTATAAAGTGACATGTATGGCTTTCAGTCCTCATAAATCCTTGTTTTTGGAAGCTAGATGGGCAACAAAGGACTTAGTTTTGTTAAAGGAGATTCTACCCTATGAAGTAAAATTAGTAGATGTTGGATTCGAATATCTTGGGTGTTTTTTAAAACCTAAATGTTATAATAGGGTTGACTAGAATTGGTTGGTGAGAAAGTTTGAAAAAAGGATTGCAAATTGGAGTCTAAGATGGTTAATTTTAGGGGGAAGGGTTACACTTGTCAAATCGGTACTTGAAAGTATCCATGTATATTGGCTTTCCTTGGCTAAAATCCAAAAAAGTATACTAAATACTATTAGGAGGAGGATGTTTAGTTTTTTGTGGACTGGAAAAAAGATCAAAGAAGAGATACGTTTGATAAGCTTGGAAAAGATTGCAAAACCTAAAAAATTGGGTGGGTGAGGTATAAAAAATATCTTTGCCTTTGGAAAAGCCTTAGAAACAAAAATCTTCTGGAGTTGTCTTATGATACCTGTTCTTAGAACGTATCTTAGGAAGAAATCTGTGGTTGAGTGGCTCAGGGAAGGAAGAAAAAAGTGGACTGGGGTTTCTAATATTTGGAGAGCACTTACTTCGTCTTTATCTATTATAACTGACTAGTTGGTCTGGAAACCTGGGAATGGGAGGGATATCCGGCTAGGAGCTGATCCTTTGGTAAGGTCTCATACATACTTTAAATTGTCAAGGAACCTTATATTTTCACTGAAGGAACTAGGAATATAATTTCTTGCACAAGATGAGACTTTGGATATGGAGGGCACAAGGCATACTGGATGGAAAAAGGAAAAGGATTTAGGCTTGGAAGGAGAACAAAAGGAGGAGTGGAATAACTATGTAAAGGGTTTAGTTGGTTCGGGGTATGAGTTGAATAATGATAAATATTTCTTGCTATGGTCCTGGGATACTAAAAGAGGCCAGGTAAATGCTAAACAGGCCTATGAAGTCCAAATGTTGGAGGATGTAGTGGAAGATCCAATTTTCCAGTATACTGATCTATGGAGTTGGCAGTTACCCTTAAAATTCAAACTCTTTATGTGGTTACTGCTTGAACATAGAATTCTCACTTGGGAGAATTTGGCCAAAAGAGGTTTTATTGGGCCTAGCAGATGTGTTCTTTGCGGGAATAATGAGGAAAATGTGGGTCAACTTTTTGTGGATTGTAGTTTTACCAAAGATATTTGGTATACAATACATAAGGATTTAAAACCAGAGAGTGTTTGGGAAGGAGGGCAGATTGTTGAATGCTTACAAAACTAGAAAAGGAAGGAGGATAATAGGATAGAAATACCTTGCTTTATCCGTTGGTAGGTTTGGAAACATAGGAATTTGGCTATGTTTGAAGATCAACCTCTAAATAGGGACAAAGTTTGTAATAGTATTATTCAGGATTTGGGAGAAACAAAAGTAGTTTACTCTACTAAGGATAGCAGGATTGAAAGACAACCTTTACCTAATTGGAATCTGGTTGTGGTTTTTTCTGATGGTGCTTCACAAGAGCGAGGTGTTAAATATGGGACGGGAGCTGTATTAAAATGTCCAATGCTGGGTACTTACATAATTAAGATAAAATGTGGCAATGGTACTAATACCAGGGCTGACATATTAGCTTTGTGGTGCATAATTTATTTTGCTTGCTATAAAAAGGTAACAAGGTTGCAGCTAATAGGTGATTCAAAGGTTATTATAGACTAGTTTACTAATGAAAATAATCTATAGGTGGTGTCCCTACAACCATGGATGACAAAAATTAGAGTGTTGAGCAGGAGCTTTCTACAACTAAAAGTACAACATATATACATAAGATATAACAATGAAGCAGATCAATTTTCAAAAGCATCACTATTACTTGAGGAGGATGGTATACACTTTGCAGTGGTTACTGAAAGACATGCAAAAAACTTTGATAGATTAGATATCAGTTACATTACATAGATACAAGGGTAAAGAATTGGTATTTTTTTGGACTATGTATTGAATATGTAATTTTTGAGGCTATACATTACAGAGCATACTTCTAGCTCTACTGTTGTAATATGTATTTATGAACATATGTGACTGCACTATAGTATCAAAGGACATGATAGGTCTGATCCTTTTTGACAGTTATTGTATCAGAACAATTATATTTTCTAATACAAGTCTTTTTCTTATTGAAAAAAAAAGGTAATAAGGTAATCAGGATTATCACCCTTGGTTTATAACCTAAAACTAAAAAATCAAAGTTCCAAACATAAGAAGCATTGATTTAAATGTAATTTGATTTTATAATAAATTTTATGTTTTTTCTTTTCTTTTACTTTAGCTGTACATAAAATCAAATAAATAAAATAGATAATGTGCAGAAATGAATGTACAACTCTTTAAAACTGAAATTTATAGTAGTAACAATAATAAAAAGAAATTTGTAGATATAAGCATATAAAAAAATTAAATGTTGGAGAATTAAGAGCTAACAATGAAGGAAAATATGTAATGATCCTTTATAAATAGCAAGACAACAAATTGAGTTAAATGATTTACAAATCTCTAAAAGACTTGGACTAGAGAAGTCCTTAGAAGCCTTGGATGTAAAAAATAATCATACAAAGGAAACTAAGTGCCATAGAAGGAAAATGAAATCCTATAGTCAAAATCGAACCACCTCAACCGATGCAAAGCACACAATTATAATTTTGCAAAATGTGTCACTTATTATCACTGAACATGTTTCAAAACTTCTAATATGTGTAAACAAATGCAGAAAAATAAATAACCTTAAGGGAGAGACCAAGACCACAGGATCAATGTCAATCCGCCTTTCTTTGTCACTTTTCAAGCAAATCATCGTTATCAACAAAGAAGTTTAACTCAGAGAAAAATTAGAATGGTGAAAGATGATCACTAGAAAAAGCTCTCAAAGATTTAGCATACCTCTCATGTGATGTAATGTTGATCCCTTCAGTGATCTCCTCCTTTCCTTTTGTATCTTCTTGAAAAAATTATTTAGGTCAAGTGTCTAATATAAATTAATAGTTATTTTACGTGAGTGAAAGAGTAATTATAAGTCAATGAAGTAGTTAATAAGAGGGAATGGTATCATGTATAATATTTATAAAAGGTAAGCAGGGGTCCCACTGAGCTCTTATAAGGAAAGACAACTTATATCATTTAACCATTCCAAATAAACTTTATGAAATGAATAATCATGCGCCATATGCAATCATAATCGTAACTTTATATATATATATATATATATTACCACCTTGTCTCTCCAAAAATTGCTAATATAAAACAAAATGTTTTTAGTAGCCAAAATTTGAGAATGTCAAACCAAGTCAAAGTTTTATCCACATCATTGTAATTGTGGTCAGCATAAATCATTAGTACTGAGATATCTCAGACAACATGTCTAAGTGAGAAATTTCCCTTGTCTCCTCTCCTTGTAACTCTTCTATACTTGTCTTAGAGTGGATATACGTGGGCTTTGAGGTTTCAGAGCTTGTAGATTCTTTCATAGATTTTTTCCCTTTTTCATCTGTAGGTAGCTTTGAGGAAGAGGATTTCATCTCAATGTAAGGTTGATTCTGAGTGAAAGAATTAATAGAAGGAGCAATAGAAGAAACAACAAATTCAGGTTGAAGGTGATTTTCATGCATGCTAGGTCATTTTGCATTCCCTAAAATAGGTTTGTTCTAGTTTCTTTCCCATCCATCAGTAGTTGGGTCAAATTGTGAATGCAGAGGGATGTCAACAATACTCAAATGTCGTTGCAGAGGTACATTTACAAGTCTCAGAGGTTTAGGAAAGGCTTGTTGTCCACCCAAGAAAATGTGCCCAATATGTGCCAAATGATTGAACTCATCAAAATTAGCATCAAAGTGGACAAATAACCTAATTGTTTTATTCCTTCCTTCTTGCCCAAAAGCATTTGTCCTTCTCCCTTGTCCTCTTCGAGATCCCCTTGATCCACGACTGAAAAATCTCATCTAGAATCATAAAACATCCATTAAATTCATGATAACTATCAATTGCATACAAATTGAAGAAAAATAGAACTTTCACAAACTATTCATTGAATATGATTTGCAATGACTTTGTTCTGAGAATGATAGGCTTATGGTAATGGAGAATTGTTGAGTGATGAGATGATTGTGTATGGATTTTCATTTTGAGTATCGGGGTTTGAAGTCTTTCACAACATTATTGAATGGCTTCGAATAACTTCAAGTAAAAATTTGACAAAATTCTGGTTGCATAATACAATGCCCCAATTTAACAATGAACTATTTATTTTTTTAAATTTCTTCACCAAAAAAAATCTACTCACAATCTCTTCTCTTTTCTTTTTTATGAAAATATAATAAGGCTAAGTATATGGAGCGTTTTTGTCAATGAACCCAAATCGAGGTCAAGGGTTTGGCTTAAAAACTGATTCAATATATGGAATAGGGTATGGTAGTGCATAAGGCAAAGGGATTTTGTTTTTAAACAACATCTCTGCAATCACAAGAATATGCAAATGAGATACTTATATATAATGGTCAAACAAAGGAGAATTCCTTTTTCATTTTTAAAATGAAGATGCCACGGTGAAATATCAAATCCGTAAAAGGGAAAGATCATAAAATTGATAAGGAACAAAGATACGCAACCATACATTCATGCTTTAAGTGTATTGCTTGTTAGTCCTCGTGAATGGAAAATATAACAAGTTATCAGTTGTAATATATGTGACATTACCCAAATGTAACTAGGATGAAATACTAAATGGCAATGAGGAAGGGAAACAACTCAGACATAACCATTATAAATCATTTAACAATAAAAAATTTGTTACTGAACTATTTTCTTCATCAACACTAGTAAACTGCTACATACCATGATTTATGAAAGATGTAACTTTCTCTCAAACTAGTGGCATCGAAACTTATCTTTATACTCCCACAATTATGCTATATTGTGACTGAGTTGGTTTGAATTTTTTATTGCAAACTCCAAACCCCAACAATTCTCAAACAAACAATATGAGCTATAATTTTAATGTTCCATCACCTTAACTCCAAGAAAAACACTTCCATGCATCAATCTTCACGTCGCCCAAAGTTATTGTCACTACCAATACACATTCAATGTAAACATCCATTCCAAATATAAAACGTATATCAACTAGTACGAATATCATGTGACAAACTATCAATTATTTTCCTTTAAACATTACAAAATTATCCATACATATGACTCCCAAATTTTTAATAGTTTCTTTAATCCTTATACAATGTAATTCATATATTATCACCATATATTCCATAATCATGAATTATAATCCATTCTTTCACATAAATACAATGATATATTTTAAAATTTCATTGAATGGCCTTCCCTGATGGGACCCCTTCCAAACCTAGGAAAAATGAACTAATGATAAAGGATTTTGGTCTTGCAATCCTTTGTAGGCTTTCATAAAGGTTGGGTGGCCATATATTGGGTCAACAATCTCCACGTACTAAAACATACACATTCCAACTAGATTCCATAGTGGAGTTGGTGGAAATAAAATCAATGCTCTGTTCTTTGCATAATTTGGAAAACAAATTACACCAACGACAAGCGACAAATTGTCTGTAAAAATATAACCAGAAAATGGCTTTCCATTAAAAATCTAGAGAAATGCATTTTGATTCAGATACAAAAGGAATAATCAAAGTTAAAACCTACTAGTAATGATGAACAACGCAAGAAACATAGAATGCGACAAACTATTTTTCTGCCCCAATATCAAATCTTTTCCAAACTCAAGTCGTCCTAAGTTAGAAAATATGGGGCATCTTGTGTTGCTTTTATTCCAATTTATTATTCTAAACTTTAGAGACTAAGGAATATGGATTGAGTTTATTGGCATGTCATTACTAATAATGAATACTCTAATTGGGTAGTAAATGTCATTATCAGATTTGCACACACATTAATGAACATTTTGACATCAGTAAAAATGTCAAACACTTCCATCAAAATGAACATGGGATTGAGAGAACTCTAGCACAATGCGTGTTCAACACTCTTAATTATTATTCATCCATGCAATGTAATAATATCTCTTATAATTGTCACTTCTATAATCAAGATGGGCTCTAAATATTTAATGCCATGGCTGCAGTGCAACATTATCATTAGATGCCCAAAAGATGAGAGAACTTAGATAGTAACTAATAAATCAAAAAATGAAACTTGTGTACCTCACAATGTGCCACAAACACATAACTGAATAACCACACACAACATTTAAATCCTCATAACCACACACAACATTTAAATCCTCATACTGCACTATTCCAACACATTTTGGATGTATATTTCTAAAAGTGAAATTTCAATTACACCCCATGATGCAAAATGGTACATCCAGTATGCACCTCTAACAGTCTTATGTAGAGCAAAGGTACCTCTAACAGTCTTATGTAGAGCAAAGGTATTTTCATATTAAGATCCATAGGATTTCATTTATACCTACAAATGCAATGCAAGGACATGAGAACATAGATAGAATTCTATAAGCCATAATTTCTGTTCAAAATCACTATTAACCACATTATTTGAATCATCAATAGTTAGATTAGATAGCCTTTGAGGCCTATTAAAAGTAGCACTTGAAGAGATATTGTGAGCCGTTAGATAAGTGAATCAAATCCTGACATTTTATAATTCTATTATGGTAACCGATATCATTGTCACGAGACTCATGTTGCAGATTAAACCAAACACCACTTGCCGAGGCATATATGACAAGTCTCCATAGAGAATATGAGATGGAACTTTTTCAAAATTGGACACTCATATTGCATAAATATAAATTTAGAAAACTATGTTTAAAATCCGTCACCACATATTTAAAATTGCCACACATCCTCTTCAAAACACTAGAGGAGCTTATAATATAGAAGAAAAACTAAGGTCTTTAAAAATGCCTCATTTTCTTTTCAAATAAGTCAAATTTATAGAAAATTCTAGGCATTCCCTTGTTATTTGCAAAGATCTAGAAGGAAACAAGATGAAATAATAGAGGGAAATGAGATTGTTCTCCAACCGGACTTCTAACAGAACTTTCTGGTAACACACAAAATCGGTACAGAAATAGGGAGATCACATTATTCAAGTGTAGACTCACGATAAACCTCTCCGGAAATACATTATGCAGAATAAAGAAATCAGATAGTCCAATGCTCAATATTTATATCTTCCCAATTCTTTCATTAAAGGAATGTGATATAGTGCCTATATTTTCTTGGACTATTGAAGCTTTGGTACCAAATATGATTGGGTGAATTAGTGTAAACATGAAATCCATGCATTGTATTCGAGACTAATATTATGAAACCATTGTAAAATTTTCCAGAAAAAAGGAAATCAGATAGGACATCAAAGTCATGGTAGTTGCAAGTGAAATTAAAAAAAAAGGAAATTCCCAATTACGAGTTGTTTCTTGATGGAATGTTCATGTGACAGACCTCCCATTGCTACTTGAAGCAATTTCCCATTTATTGACAGATTCTGTATACAATATATATAAAGAAATAACATGAACATTGATAATAACTTATCTATTTGAATTATGTAGACTAGAAAATTGGTTAAGATTGAGCGATTTCCACCCAACCGTAGGTAATCCGTTGTGGACACCACCCCCTAGTCGATCTATGATACCATTAGGGCCAAGTAGGGAAAGAAGGATTCTGAATTCAAACTAAACAGGCTCAAACCAATTAATTTTCACTCCTAAGTTTCTTGAGGATAGAGCAGCTCGTAGGCACCCACATTACCTGCCTCACACACCACAAGGAGTAATTCCTTCTATGATACATAGCCCCTCAAAAATACCTCCCTTGAGTTCTCTTTAGTGTGGGAATAAAAAGGTCTAGGTTGATATCTCAAAACTTTTGTGGAATTTCCTTGATTTCTTGGCTCTTTTACCAAGTTTAATGGCTCATTTTCATCGCTGGTTTGTTCTATATCAGAATACCTCTATTTTTCTGTTGTCCGATGTCTCTAAAATATTTTCTGCCTCCCTTTCTCTTCGGCCTATCTCCCCCATTCAAATGTTGCATGCATGAATTATAGCAAGAGAATCTCAACACAACTTTTTCTAGTTCCAAGAATGTAGGGAAGACAACTTGCTAGTTTTTAGGAAGTGATGGCCTAGATTTGGGGATTTGTTTTCTCCACTCCTCTTAACCTCTTTTAACTTTGAAAACTTAGATTTTGAAAAAGTGAAGATTCAAGGTGACATAAGGTATATGTTTCTAGCTAACATAAATCCCCTAAGCCCCCCTCACATTTCCCTTCTTGTGGTATCATATCCCCTTTAAGCACTCATGCTCCACCAACCTCGGCCATTTTATTAATTTTAAATAAAAAGTATTCAAGAGGGTCAACCATGGATATTACAGTTGATAAATTAAGTAATAACACTTTAAGAGCAAAATTATAAATTGGGAAAAATCATAGATATAGACAATACAAAAAAAAAAGTTGTTCTATCAACAAACTTAGCTCTTAAAGCTACAATCCTTGATGTTGAAATCATCAAAGAAGGTTCAGAAGCATAACAAGTTGAAAAACTCAAAAGGAAATCACAACAGTCCAAAAGGAATTGGGAGTTCCTAAAACCATTATTCAGTGAAATTTTCAAAGATCAGGGAGTTACAAGAACAAGTTGATAAGAGAAATGCACTACTAAAATTTTATTATTCTAGTTTAGTTGAAAAAGATAAGAATGTAGACGAAACAAATCAAAATATTGCAAAATTTGAGAAAATGAAGAAGGAATTTGAAAAGAAGATTTCTGCAAAAAAAATATTTGATTGGATCAAAACGTTTTATTTGGAATCAAATCAAATTGATTACCCAAAAAATTAAAATTCATTTCAATATGCTTCAATAAAGCGAAAGTCTTGACATAAAAATGAAACTTGAAGTTACCAAAGCATGAGAACATCTTAGAGATAAGGGTCAAATAGTTGATGAACTTATAAAATTCTTAAACAATAGAACTCAAACTAATTTGGAGACTCTTGGAATCAAAGACATAAATACATTCATTATGTAAGCAAACACACTCCATGCCAAACAAAGTTTAATTATGACCTCTTAGAACATGTATAATGTTGTGCTTCATTTTGGTCAAGAGTTCATAAATAAATTTGCAAAAGCATTTGAACTTGGACTCCCATCCCCATGGAATTCAGAAAGGTGGTTTTATAACGTTGAAAGATATGAGGAATTTGTTGATAATGAGAGAATTAATCATGAGTAGTTCAATGATGTTAGTGGTCCAATTAGAGGCATAGTCATTTATGAAAAGTTATTCAAATACTTCATGCTACTATGCACTATTACTCATCCATGAAATTTGTTTTCACCAATATCATATGATTTATATATAGAAGTGGATATTGTTGCTAAAATAATGGTAGATTTCAAGATACTGAAAGGAAATGTTTGGCAACAAATTGCTAAGTTAAGGAATAAGGTTCATTGATAGCTTCCATGTCAACACCTTTATTGTCAACATCCATGTCACCATCAACATCTAAGCAAAATAAAAATAAGAACATGTAGGTTGGAATGTGTATCCTAACCATTTCAAGCTTAAAAATAGGAGAAATAGCAGTTTTGCAAACAATGTGGCTTCCACTCTTCCACTTTTGTCTGAATTTGGAAACTGTTATTAAAATGGTCAGAAGATAAAGGATAAAGGAAATAAAGCTAGCAGCAAACAGGGTTTCGTTTCTAGAGTGAAAAATAACTTGCTTCAGTAGTGTAATCAATCACGTTAGGTTAATAAATTTTCTAAGTCATGCATGTTTTTGTTTTCTTAAAGGATTCAATCCTGGTATAATCAACATATGCAATTTTTATTTTCTTTCTTAATGGAAGATTTTAGACTTTGAAATAATAAACCATTCTAATATTTATTCTCAAAAGGCTTATCTTTGTAATTATTCAAAGCTTTTAATACAACATTAAGACTTGTGAAATTGTTCACTTATTTGTTTTTTCAATTCATGACCATTGATATTATGTACTTATGTTTATAATTTCTTTATTTCATTCTCATGGTTATAGTATTTATTACTGAAGTACGTTGAAATTCAGAAAATTATGAACATAGTATATAAGTTTTCTTGAAATTTTGTGTTTTTTGTAATTTTGAAGAATCGGTTCCATCTTATATATTTATTAATCACATTTTCTATACAACATACTTTGCCTAGAGAATTTTTTTTTTTTTTTGGAAATTGTGTTTCTAATTGATTTTTTTTTTTATCTTATTTTATTTTCTCTATCATATTTGAATCTAGTTAAACAATAATAGGGTGCCCTTTGTGAATGTGAATGCATGTATGAATTAATTATTTTCTAAGATTAACTTATTTAGTTTCATCAATCAGTCATTTCAAGTCTTGTATTTGAAAGCACCCAAAGTTCTTCAATTTATTTGGAGAAAAATTTAATATAAAAAACAATACCTTTGAGGGTTACCCCCTCTAGCTACTAGAATCTTTCAACTGACCTAAAGCGGGACAATATTTTCCTCCATAAGGTACCTTGGCACTGTTCTTTACTCAAGAACAACTTGAGGAACAACACAATGAAATGTATTTTAGGGCAATTGAGAATACCTCTATGATCTATTGAGCAATCAAGAGGAATTTAGGGCAATGAAAAGGGTGAGTGAAATAATTAAAGTATTGTGATATATACATGGACAAGGGAAATGAAAAGGGTGAGTGGCATAATTAAAGTATTGTGATATATACATGGACAAGTATGCGTATCGTGATGGTATTTTTGAAGATGTGTCAATATTGAGAAAAAATGCGATATATATGTACGTACTTTTTCCCTTATCACTAACTTTATTCTAAGTCCAGATTGTGTATGTGTGTGCTTCTATAGAGAGAGAGAGAGAGAGAGAGAGAGAGAGAGAGAGAGGATGCATATTGTATTGTTCATCAATTGGATTGAATATTGATTATCCTTGGTTTCATTTGTAGTTTTCATAAATGGCTTAGCTTTATATTTCTTCCATATTTTTGTGGTCTTCGTCGAGGATGCCATTTATTTCCTCTTTTCTTCTTGATTATCACTAAAGGTCTTAATAGATTGGTACCCATCAAATTTTAAGTGGGAAATATAAAAGGTACCGAGATAGTTTAGAGGGTCTAGATCACCCATTTTATGTTTGTGGATGACCTTCTCCTCTTCAAGAATGGCTCCACCCGTTAAGCCAAGAACTATGCTAGTACACTTGATCTTTTCTTCCTAGCCACGGGCATGGAGATAAACAAGTCAAAATATTTCATCTAGATCAATCTTGTTCCTCATCTCCACTTAACTATGAAACACAAGCTATTTCTTTTCTCCTTGCAATATTTTGATGAGAAATCGACTTACCTAGACAAGAAAAGAAACAAAAAGAGATTCTTCAAGAAAAGTATCTACTCAAGAGAAAATAGTTCCTCATCTGACGAGGATCATGATAGTGACGTGTCAGTCAAAAAGAGTACTCTTTATGGCATTTGAAAATGATAAATAAGATTATGAAGAAGAAGTTGAAGTAGATCTTGAAGCATAACTAATTATCTCCTTAAGTGAGCTAAAAAGAGAAAGGAAGAAAAACAAGTCACTCAAGAAAGAATTGATCAAGCTAAAGGAGGGTTCTCAAAATCCCAACTATGAAAAAGTACAACATATGATTATGAAGCTAAAGGTCTAGGTCAAAGAATCCAGAAGGATTTAATAAAAACTCAAAACCCAATGGAAGAAAAGGAGAAAATTAAGGAGATCTTGGAAGCAGAAATAGTCTCACTAAGGAAGGAACTTCAGAAGAAAGACATGCAACAAAACATCACCAAAATATTGGATGAAATCATCAAAAGTCAAAGGCCCTATTATGACAAGTCTAGACTAGGATACAAACAAATGGATACTGAGAAGGGTTCAAGCTCCATGATGACAGAAAATGAAGCAAAACAAAAGAGTTATGCAGAAGTCAAGAGAGGTCCTATCAAGAAGGAAGAATGCAAGCCTTCAAAGGAGAACATTCAAGACATGGAGAGAACTCCATTAGAAGATTACAGAATAACTGCACCGCCTAGAAGATCCAGAACTTGGAATCAACAACCAACAATGGAGAGAACTAAATAAGAATATTATAGAAGAGCTGCACCATTTAGAAGGTCCCCCACACTCATGTGCCAAACTATTTTTCTTGGTTTATGTTATTCCTGTAACAATTTTTGGGCACAAGGCTATAAACTGCAAAGCCTATGCTAAGAACAAAGGTAGCTATGAAGGCTACTCTATAATTAATTATCTCAGAAAGCCTCATGAAGCATATAACAAAAGCTATAACAGTTTTGGATCATTAAATAATGAAGCAAAATGCTAGAAATGCAACAATTTTGGACACATGGACAAATATTGCAAATTGAATGTTCCTCCAAATGAACCAAAGCATGATTTTAACAGTCATGTAAAAGAACCATCAAGGATATGGAAAATGAAGCGGGATAAAATGAACATTGAAGAATGTTTGATTTATTTACAAGCCCAAAGTAGAAAAAGTGATTGGTACATTAACAATGGTCGTTCAAAACACATGACATGTGACAAGGACAGGTTTGTAACTCTAAAGAAAGAAATAAATGGATCAATTTTGTTTGGAAATGATAAATCAACCAAAATTATAGGAAAATGCATAGTCAAGCTTGGAAACAAAGATTTCGTGGCAGAAAATGTCCCACTTGTCGAAAATATGAAGCATAATCTGATAAATGTGAGTTAAATGTGTGACCAGGGACACACACTTCTATTCGACTCAAAGAAATGTGAGATAAGGAAAGAAGGATTAGGCATGTTGGTGGTGACAACAATAAGGACTCCAAACAACATATACATATTAAATGACATCATAAAGGAAATATGTTGCTTGGGAAAGGAACATGAAAGTTGGCTTTGGCACAAAAGAATGGGTCATATGAACTTTGAAAATCTTGTTAAAATCAACATAAAGGAAGCAGTAAGAGAAATGCGTGAAATTTCAAAGCCATCCAATAATATGTGCAAGCACTATCTACATGGAAAACAAACAATAGATGAGTTTGAGACAAATGAATACTCTACAACAAAACAATTGGAAAGTGTACACACTGATCTATACAGACCAATGAGAACAAAATGGTTGAATGGTGAACAATACTTCATGCTATTTATTGATGATTATACAAGAATTATAGTAGTATTCTTTCTCAATAAAAAGTGCAAAAGTTATATCAATGTAGAATTATCACCCAATAGTTGCAGAGTAAATAAACAATGAACAAATGAACAATCATACACATACATAGTACAACAATGTTTTACGTGAAAACCCAAAGCGGGAGAAAACCACAAAATGATTTTTCTTATATGTATTTAAGAGTTACATTCATTGGAAGCACCAACTTCCTTTGTTTTCTAGCTACAACTGGAAGGAGGCTCCAACCCCCTGGTTTCTCAAGCTACAACCTAAGGGAAGCTCCAACTCCCCAATTCTCTGACTACAACTAGAAGGAGGCTACAACCCCCTATGTTCTCTGGATACAACCACCTATCCTTGCCTTGTCGAACCGCCCTAAAATATAAATGCCAAATGTAGACAACCTGTCACTGTCACTGAATCAACCACTTCCACTGCCAAGCTATACCAATAACCTGTAACAACCTGTACCAATCAACCTGTACCAATAATCTCTACCAATAACCTGAACCAACATGTACCATGCATCAACCATGCATCAACTACAAATCAACTATGACTCATCAAGATGTACCAACATCGTCAACTATACACCTCATGTATGTGCCAACTCATCAACTACTTGTCTCAACCATGTACCCAACATGTACCTCAACCATATACCAAAGACATACACCAATATAACCATAAAAAATTCATCACTCTATCCTTAAAGCAAATACAATAAACCCTTACATAAAACCATGTGCCACAACCTCACTGTTATGTAGCCTCAATCTAAACCAACAATTTCAGCAACACATCACAACCAAAAGACCAATACCCATATGCCAAATACCAACAACAAAATACCAACTGTATCCCTCAACAAATCTGATATATGCAACAATATTGAACAACCAATACCATCTCAAGAGCTAAAACCTAGCTCACAAAACACACCTCAAACAAGATGTGCCATATCTCTCATAAATAGACCCCAACCATGTTGTTGCAACGATTTTTCTTCCGCACTTTTTTCTTTTGCACTTTTTCTGTTGTGATTTTTTTGTCGCACTTTTTCTGCCGCAATTATTTTGCTGCACTTTTTATGCCACGATTTTTCTGTCGCACTTTTTCTGCCACACTTTTTCTACTGTAGTTTTCCTGCCACACTTTTCTCTATCAATAATACCTGTCCAAATAACCTTTCACAAAATAGATATTCAATGATATTCAATATGTTCAAGTGTAATTAAATGAGAGAGCCTTGCCTCTTATTTATACTTCCATGTAGCATCCCACTTTCCTTATTTTAGGGAGTTCTCCATTAAATTTATTATTTAAATAATTTCTTTTGCAGACACTTTGACTACTTTGACCTTTTGGGGCTTCTAGATGACTCATGAGAGTTCTCCAACTTCACATGGCCATAACTCTCTAACCGTGAGGAGTTATGTGACATTCCACAAACAACCAGAAATAGCATGAAATGTACTATCCATCCATAATAGTATTACCTGCAAATATATCAAAACTCATACCATTATCCATCAAAATTACTTGTGTCCATTACCCAAACCTTTGTGCTACCAGAATTCGCTACCAGACTTTCTTCAAGGGTTGACATTAATGAAAACCAACCCAATTAATCAACAATATCCCCCTTTGGCATTGACGAAAACACTATGATGCAATACTGAAGTCATATCACTCATGCTCCCCCTTTGACCATCTCTTCCTCTGGAACCATGCCTCTGTTGGATCATGTTGTCATTGATGCCAATGGTTTGATTGATTGATGTCAAATGATTGATTGATGTCAAAGGATTGATTGATTGATGATTGATGTAATATAATATGTATTGTCCTTGATGATAATGCATAGATGAAGATGGATCAATGAGTTGTCATTGATACGTGATGAAGATGGATCGATGTGGTTTCATTGGTATATGATGCATTGTTGGAAAAATGTATAGATGACTCATTATTGTCTTATCATGATTGATAAGGTGCAAAAATGGATTAACTCCAAAGTGGTCCCCTTATGGTGAAAGCCCTCACGGGAAGACGCTTTGCGGATTGAGTTATCCTATAAGAATGGTTGGAGGACCCATGCTTGTATGTGGAACAACGAGATGAAGATCAAGGAAATTGTTGGTGAAACTATCCTAGATGGATAGTGCTTGTCATGCCATTTCTGGTGGTATGTGGAATGTCACATAACTCCTCATGGTTTGAGATTTATGGCCTTATGAAGATGAAGGACCCCCACATGAAGGCTTGAAGCCCCCAAGGTTAAAGAAGTCAAAGTGACCTAAAAGAAGAAATGATAAAACAAGGTTACAAAATCAAGAAGGAATATTTATGGAAAGTGGTTAACCCTAAAAATAAGGAAAATAGGTTAAGTGACCTAGAAATGGGTTAATATTATTTAAATGATAAATTAAAGTGACAAATTCAAGGTGGATTATTTAAATAA
>ML805151.1:88363-98552 GCA_009831015.1 Picea engelmannii | reverse complement strand
ACAAAATCAAGAAGGAATATTTAAATGTTAAAGTATTGGAGAACTTTCCATTTATGGAAAGTGGTTAACCCTAAAATAAGGAAAATAGGTTAAGTGACCTAGAAATGGGTTAAGTGACCTAAAAATGGGTTAAGTGACCTAAAAGATGAAAGTATAAATAAGATAGCAATGGTCTCTTGTAGATCATCGTTTTTGTGGATCAATGGAGAGCTTCTTGTGGGAATATATTTTGGAGTATTGATGGAGAGCTTCTTGTGAGAGCTTCTTGAGAATTTTTGGTGTGGAACACTTGAGGATATTGAATATCTATAGGTGACTGAGGTAACCAAGGATATATAAGCCGAAATTCTGAGGAAAGTGAAGAAAAGAAGACTGAAATTCAAGGAAGGATAAATTCTTCTGATGGTGCTTTCTAAGGTATGTTATTTTCAGGTCATCTCACCATTTTCGCTATAATTTTTTTTTATGTAATGATTCAGATCCTAAAATTGTTATGCAAGTGAGAAAACATAGCCAAGTATCTGTGGTTAAAAATTCATCTTGTGGGTCGTTTTATTTTCGGAGTTACACTCTGTGGAAAACAAGGTTTGTGGCTAGTCCTGAAAGTAGTCAAAATCAGGTGTTTCAGGTAAAAACGTCATAACTTCTTCATAACAGATCCAAATTCTGTGAGACCAAATGTTTCGGTTAGGGTACATTCTATGGTATGTGTTGTAATATTTTCAGATCATTTCATCAAATATTTTATGCGGGGAACGCTCTACAAGGTCGCTCTCTAGAATAAGCCATAATTCAACAAGGTATGCCATTTTTGCTATAACTCCTTTTCTGAGAGGTTGCAAGTAGTGCCACTTGGAGGAATTGCATAAAACACACTGAAGAACAATGTGTATTAGTTTTAGATCTTTATTCAGTATAGGTACAAAGTTATTATTATTTCAAGTTAGGGTTGTTGACTAATCCAAAACTAGTCATGGTTGAGACAAGCAGTTGATGAGTTGGCACATACATGAGGTGTATCGTTGATGATGTTGGTACATATTGATGAGTTATTGTTGATGAGTAGTTGACACATGATTTATATATACTTGGTACATGGTTGGATGCACTTGTTTATGGTACAGGTTGATTACAGGTTGTTTGGCATAGGTTGGTGCGTGGTTGATGCTCTTGTTTATGGTACAGATTGATATCTGTTGAGGATTGTTGCCTCATATCAGTTGGTGCTGAGAATGTAAGATGAGTCTTTCATATAGATCTGGTGCTCTTGTAGAGTTGTACTCTATTCAGTTGTTGGTGAAAAACCCTCGGATTGAAGTCCATAATAAAAAGAAAAATTGTACATACATGTTGTGTTCCTTGTGATCCTTGTGGAGATGATTTGTTGATGATATATTGCTGATATATGTTGCTGATATGTATTCACATCTAACTGATTATTAATGACAACAATGAGTAATGAGTAAATTTCAAATTCTAACTAATGATTTTTATGTAGGAGGGGAGTTTTGGGAAAAAGATCCCCACACTCATTCACCCCCCCCTCTAAGTGTGGTAGGTGTGTCCAACAGCCTCTGTACGAGAAGGTCCACCTAACCACCTGAGGAACCACCTAATGCCGGTCAATCTTATGGGAAACCGAGTCTCCCAGTTACCTTTAGCCAGTATAAGGTTGGTGAGCTCAGTCATACTCTGAATTCTCGGACTTCTGGAGCTCCGAAGCCAAGGGGACACAACTTCCTTAGGCTTAGCCTAAGGTTCTTGGGTATTGGTCATATGGGTCCTCTTGAATGGATCTCGTTCGCTCGTCTTCCAAACAAAGAGACCTCCCCTTTTTAAGGCTTCAACTTCATTATTCTTCTGGATCTTTACCATGAAATGGTTAAGGACTTGGGTCTAGAATTCTGGTTGCACGACAAAGGGTCTAGAAGAGGTATCGTGTTCAGACAGACAGGTTCAATTCATCATGATATCTCCTATCTTGGTCGTCTTATAAGATTATGTCCCAGGAAGCCTCAGGAGCTAATCTAGGCATACAAACTATCAGTCAGAATGTAAGTTTACAAAGAGATGGAGGCATACACATATCATAACCATTCCACACAGAAGTCATTTATAAATACACATATGTATAAATCCAAGCATTCATCCATTATTCCGGTTCAATACATAAAACAGGGAAAATACTTATCAGAACTAGATAACGTGAAGTGACTTCTGAAAGGGGTGCTCGTTTCCACCCAACCATAGGCCCAGTCACTCCTAACAGATTTACGATTAGCCACCCCTGAGATATACCACGATGCTTTGCAATAAAATCCTTTCTTCTGGTAATGGTTTACACGATACCAAGCAAGGAGGACCAACCCCGTTTATCAACTCATATCATAACCCCGCTAGCCATCTCCCTGCGACCAGAACACTTATTTTCCAATTCTTGCTTGAACCCGAGAGCTTAACCTCTTGTCTCTGCACTCTTCGCAGGTCTTCCTCTACCCACCACACCATCCTTTCTTACCTCTTTCAACAAGGTTGCGTGTGGCTCGAATTACCAGCCCGTGGTCAAGTCTAGAATCCTTAAAGATGGTTGCTCTACCCCATCCCCTCATTAACTCTTCAGGAGGTCTTCCCACCTACTAGCCTGACTATAATTCATTTCTGGGTCAGAGGATTGTTCTGGTCCTGAGTAATTAAATCCAGTAAGGTATTGGTTTTGTGAAATTTAACGCAACCATTCCTTGTCCCCTTCACCATATCTTTTCATAGTATTCGTGGTCTTTCTTAGTACACCCCACTTCCAACAGTCACACAACACTTATCCATTTTCTAGCAAATAACAAAATTTACATTCATTGACCTTTTATACAAAGGTCCATCGAATCAAAAATTCACACATATTGAGTTTGCCATAGTCTCTTGGCCATTATAGTTATATTTACAAACTGGGGGAAACAGGGTGTTACAATTCCCTCCCCCTTAAGGGAACATCGTCCTCGATGTTCTATCTGTCAACATTCTATGTATATACAGAAGTGAACAAAAATGGCTATGCATGTCTCATGGTATCTTCCATTTCCCACGTAGCCTCATCTGGGCCAAAGTGTTTCCATTGCACCCTGACCTATGCAATGGTTTGGTTCCTGAGTGGGGTTTCCTTCCTATCTAGTATGCATTGAGGTTCTGGCAGGAATTATCCCTCCGGTTCCACCTGGATCACAAAACAGTCAATTATGTGATTAGAATCATGTACATATTTCTTCAATAATGAAACATGGAAAACATTATGTGTCGTTACTGTGGGAGGGAGTGCTATCATATAGGCTACAGGTCCCACTCTATCTAAGACCTCAAAGGGTCCACAATACTGAGGTGTCATCTTGGCACAAGCTCCTATTCTGAGGGAACTCTTCCCAAGCCTAACGCTGAGATAGACATGGTCTCATGTCTTGAACTCTCTGGGAGTTTTCTTTCTATCGATGTAACTTTTCTGTCTATCATGAGCAATTTTCAGATTTTGCTTTATCTAAATCACTTGTTGTTCCATTTCTTTCAGCATGTCGGTTCTGATTGTAATTCTATCCACTGGATTACTCCAGTTGACTAGATTCTTACACTGTCTACCATAGAGGGCTTCGAAAGGGCTCATCTTTAGTGACTCTTGATAATTGTTGTTGTAGGAAAATTCTACCAGTGGCAGGTAGTCTTCCCACTTCTTAAGTCGATGCATTACATGCATTCTTAGCGTATCTTCTAATATTTGGTTTACTCTTTCTATCTGTCCATCAGTTTGAGCGTGATAGGTTGTGCTAAACAATAGATTAGTCTCAAAACTAGCCATCAAGGATCTCCAAAAGCTTGAAGTGAATTTTGTGTCTATGTCAGATACAATCTCCCTAGGCATGCCATGCAATCTGAATATCTCCTTCATGAAGATGTTGGCAATATCTATTGCCTTGCAAGTTGATTTGACAGGAATGAAGTGAATGGACTTGCTCAATTTTTCCACCACTACCATGATGGCATCATTCTGCCTAGCCGATTTTGGTAGTTTGGTGATGAAATCCATGGAGATGGTTTCCCATTTACATTCCGGAATTGGTAGAGGTTGTAACAACCCTGATGGGTGTCAGTATTCCACCTTAACTTGTTGGCATTCTAGACACTTAGTTAGATAGTCAACTATGTCCTTTTTCAATCCAGGCCAATAGAATTATTTCCTAGTGGTTGTGATCATTTTCTGATATCCTAGGTGACCAGTATATGGTCTCTTGTGCAGTTCATCCATTATGAACCTCTTCAAGTCATCACAACTTGGGATATACAATATGTTTCTATAAGTCAACACACCTTCGTCCAGCATATGATAACCTTCATACTTTATCCCTGTGGGCTCTTGCTTTAGATACAATGTCACGGTCTTGAAGAATGCATATGTTTCTTGTGCATTCCTGACTCTTTCCCTGATATCCATTTCACAGGTGCTCATTGCTACCAGGTGAATTGTTTTCACACTTCTGCTAAGGGCATCGACCACCCTATTTTCCTTTCCTTTGATGTTTTTTATTTCGAAATCAAACTCACTTAAGAGAGCCATCCACATAGCTTGTCTAGCATTGAGCTTTGGTTGATCAAACATGTGCCTCAATCCATAGTGGTCTGTCATAAGTACAAATCTCTTACCCAGGAGGTAATACCTCCACATTTTTAAAGCATGTACTATGGCAGCCAACTCTAGATCATGGGTCACATAATTGATTTCATGTTCATTCTATTTTTTGGATTTGTAGAAAATTACACATCCTTCTTGCATAAGGACTCCTCCGAGTCCTTCCTTGCAGGCATATGTACACATGAGGAAGTCGTTATCAGGGTCTGCAATTTTTAGCACGAGTGCATGGGTCAGAAGGTATTTTAGTGTCTGAAATCTTTCTTCACATTTTGATGTCCAAGTGATTTTAACCCCCTTTTTTTGAAGGGCAGTGATTGGACAACCAATCTTGGAAAATCCTTTTATAAACCTTCTATAGTATCCTACTAAGCGTTAAATGAATGCTATGATACAGAGGAGGAAATGAGTGTTGCAATTAAGCAACTAGTTCTAGCAGTGGAACATACCTATGCTCAATTCAAGGAGGTGCATGCAGGAGATGGACACTCAGGGGAATGTTTCCTCTTGGGTATAGGGTGTCAAGCTACAAAGGATATAAACAATTCTCTACTTGGTTGATGATGCAAACTGTTGAGGTGATAGGCTTAAAAATTGAAAGCAAGAACCGACAATAGGCTCAATACTTCAATCAAGAGAATGAGATGAAATTACAACTTAACACAAAAAAATGTCCTTTTTCATAAATTTAGTCCCCTAAGCCCGAAAAAGTATAAAACAATACCTAGGAGAAATCTTCTAGCCACTAGTGACTAGAGTATTCCTTTTTCAAAATTAGTCAACTTGGTCTGAAAAAGGGTTAAAATTACACCAAATAGATGTCCTTTCAAATCCAATTACTGAGTGTGAAAGAGACAAGTTCACTCGGCAATATTTTCTCTTTTTGAGAGAGTCAGAAAATAGCTTAAACGAGACTCAGAGAATGATGTTCTAAGTATCATATAATGGGGGAGGACAAGGATCTCGTGCAGGGCTTCTGTCAAAAGTCAACAACTCACATATAGCTGACACAAGCTTGGGAAAACTCAAATATTTCCAAGTCGAGGAGGATAAAATACTTGCAGAGGTTACCTTATCTACAATATATCTAAGAATGCTCCTTATCTGGAAGGGTATAGAAGAAGGAAGCCAAGGCTCTACAAGATCATTCCAATCAAAGGAAACCGCCCTAGGACTTGGAGGGATCATGCTTGGAGAGAGTAGAATTCTCCCTTGTTCAGAAGGTACAAGAATAGAAATGCTAAGGACATGGTCGAAGGATGCATCACCCTCCCAAAGAAGAGCGGGATTGACCGAATATTGCATCGACGATGTCACTTTTTTAGGCTTGTCACTCTCTAAGAGAAGAGTGGGATTGACCAAATATTGCATCGGCACGACCACTTCTTCAACCATTGATTGAATAGGATGCAAGAAAACAAAGTCAAGAGACACATAACTCCTAAAAATAGGAGTGGTCCCAGCCGAAGATTGCATCGACACGACTGCTGGTTGAACAGGATGCAGGACAACAAGGTCAAGGAACGCATCACCCCCAAATATAAGAGTGGGTTCAGTCGAAGATTGCATCGGCATTAATGTTGTATCAACCAAAGAAGTTTGAGAAACCAAATATGACTTAGAACCCGAAGGGCCCCTAGGCAAATACCACGCTTCTTATACCACAACACACTAGTACATTTGGGTCAAATTCTGACGGCACGTTTGACGCAATTGCCACTTTATATTGTCATGAGAACGACAAACAACATAACTCCTCAAACATTGTTTCACATGACATCACTTTTCCGATGCCATATATATCGTCTCTATTGCGACATTTCATGCAAACATGTGTCATCTCGGATTTGACTTACCAAACCCCATATAGTCGTCGTTATAGCGACATTAGAGACGTCAGAATTGCGACGTCCCATTCCGTCGGACTCCACTACATGAACGCTATGGGAGCAACGTTACCATATGCATAATAAAGACGTATGGTAACGTCTCTCAACTGACGTTAAGATATATATCAATGACGTGTTTTCCATGGGAGAGAAGTTACGATATGTCAGTATTATGATGTATGGTAACATCACTCAACCGACGTTAGGCTATATATCAATGACATGTTTTCCATGGGAGCGATGTTACCATACATCAATATTACGATGTATAGTAACATTTCTCAACTGACGTTAAGCTATATATCAATGATGAGTATGCCATATGAGTGATGTTACCATACGTCGTAATAGCGACGACCTGTAGGTATTTAAAAAATTAAATTAAATGCCAATTTATTTTTCCTTTTTTGATATTTTTAAATTTTGCAACTAGAAAATGTTAATCTTTCATTTTAGCCTATTCATCTATAAAATATTTAGTAGATCCTCTAAGGTATATATATCTACTACTAAAGTGAATCTTTAGTACAATGTTTTGAGGTGTGGCACTCAAATTTGATGGTGAGATATTTTAAATCACTTCCATGTTTTGTGATATGGGGACTATGGGTAACCAAAAATAAAATGATTTTCGAGGACAAGTTCTTGGAAGTTTCTATTGTGGTGCAAAATTCAAATCCTCTTTAAATAATGTAGAAAAATCACAAAGAGACCATCTCACATAGTTATTAAGGAGCCTACAATTAATCAATATTATGCATAGGGTTTCTTCGATGGGGCTTGTCAAGGAACCCCGGGTTCATGTTGAGTAGGTGCCATATTATATCTCAACTAACACCATTACTGCTTACTAAAATATGGAGTGGGAATATAAACAAATAACAAAGCTGAATCTTGTGCCTATGGATTCTTCTCAGGTTTTCATTATCAAAAGGTATAACAGAGCTTCAAATACATGGTGAAAATAAATTTCTTACAGATTGGTGTAATAATCAATGCACAATCTCAAATCTGGTTCTCTCTTCTTTACTTGAAAGAATTGTAGAATCTAGGTTCCATTTCCAACATATTTCTTTTAACCATGTGTATAGAGAATTAATTATCAAGGTGGAAGCATTATCAAAGGAAGCTATAGTGTTGGAGGAAGGTTCCTTAGTCATACATAAACACTCCAAAAATTCTCTATTTTCAGCAGTACATCAGTTTGTACTCTGAATGTTGTGTATGTATGGTTAAGTTAATGATTAGCTTGTAAAGAAATGTTTCCTTCGAGGTTTATATTTTGATTAATTTTGAGTCTAAAGACTACAATGAACAAACATGAACTACTAAAAAATAAGGGATCAAAACATAGCAACAACGCTTAGCAATGTATATTTTGATTTCTTAATGAAATAACAAATATAAGTTTTTTTTCTTGGAATATATATATATATATATATATATATATATATATATATATATATATATATATATATATATATATATATATATATACTCCTAGAAAAATACTTAAACTATATACATGCTTCATTATCCAAACTCTTGAAACTTAAGCTACTTTTTTTTTTGATAGAAAATCTAAGGACAATAAATAAAATTAACTAATATGTATGCTCAACATTATGCCTAAGGATGCATGAAAATCAAGTACAACTAAATGAGTGTCTTTTTAATGAATAAATAACCTTATAGATCAACCAGTTCCTTATATGGAGCTAAATATGAATGAAAAAAATGAGTAGGGTAAACAAAATTGAAATGGAAGCGCCTATTGAAATTTCTTAATTGAAATGGAAGCTAGGTACTATAAGTAGAAATATGTAGGGTGTCATAAATATGGGGAAAACCTCCTTTAAGTAAGGAGCACCCTCCCTACACTAGAAATGGAATTGAAATGTATTAATTGAAATGGAAGCTAGGTACTATAAGTAGAAATATGTAGGGTGTCATAAATATGGGGAAAACTTCCTTCAAGTAAGGAGCACCCTCCCTACACTAGAAATGGAAAGTGTTAGGATCATTCACATAAATGGGAAGGATCCTCAAGGAAATAACATCAATACTAAATAGAAAATTCCATCAGAGTCAACCATAAGTAAAATTAACAAGGTTTACTAAAGTAGGGTGAGTTGGTATAGGCTAAGAATAGAAAGAAGAATGGTCACAAGAAGGTGTGAGGAGGCTTCCTAGAGTAGTGTTCCCTTGGTCAAAGTCATAGGAAAATTGTTAGAATTAGGGAAAAATAGAAACAAATAATTCCTTTTTATTTTTTTGTTCACAAGATTAGCATATATGAGAAAAGAAATAAACAGATCTAAATTAAATTCCGAGTAAAAAAAAAATTCTGAGTGAAAAGACAAACCTCAAGCTTACCTCTTGATCTAATAAATATGTACCTGTCACATGTGTGGATGAAAACCTTTATAATATGCTCAGAAATAGTTTTAGATTCATGGATCAAACCTATAAGGTTTGATCTCTATCATAAGGGTTTAGGAACAATTTTGCCAAGATATAGACCATCACAAGACAACTGCAGCAAGTACTCCACAAGAAGGGACATCAAGGTATTGGCCATAGATGACAAAACAAAAGAAGGTACCCCATAAGAAGGGACATCAAGAACTCTGAAAACTGAGACAACAAAACTCTCCATATCAAACAAGCAAACCCTCCATAACTGAAAAGAAGGCAACACTAGATAAACACTCCAACACAGGGGACAACAAGAGTGGAAACCTCACAAGGACCTCAACTCTACACATGGCAACTAGAAGAAGAGGCCACGACCTTCATATAACAAAGAGACAAGCCACAAAGGAGGCCACGACACCTGTACTTAGGTCTGTGGCCCTAAAAGGAAGATATGACACCCACAAGGAGGCTCCTCAATCACTTTAGTAGGTCCAACATCTAATGAAGACACCTCTGCACAAAAAGGATAGGTTTGACAACTCTTGGGAGACACCTCATCTTCTCTTGCACAAGCAAATTGTTGGATTACTGAGAGGGGGGTTGAATCAGTAATAACATAATTATAATCCTTTTTCTTCAAATGTTATATCAATGTAGAATTATTATCCAATAATGAGAAGTAAGAAATAAATAATCACACACATACACAGTACACCAATGTTTTACGTGGAAACCCAAATAGGGAGAAAACCACATAATGATTTTTCTTATATGTCTTGAAGAATTACATTCATTGGAAGCACCAACTTCCTTTGTTTTCCAACTGCAACTGGAAGGAGGTTCAAACCCCCTAGTTTCTCAGGCTACAACCTGAGGGAAGCTCCAACTCCCCAATTCTCTGGCTACAACAAGAAGGAGGCTACAACCCCCTATGTTCTCCATCTACAACCGGAAGGTGGATACAACCACCTATCCTTGCCCCCTCCTGCCAACCTGAAGTAGAAGTAGAATGATGGAACCACTGTCACACTATCATTGTGAGATATACCATTGTAAACCTATACCAATAAATATGAACCATGCATCAACCTGTACCTCAACCTGTAATCAACATGTACCATAAACAAGTGCATCAACCATGCACCAACCTGTACCAAACAACCTGTAATCAACCTGTACCATAAACAAGTGCATCCAACCATGTACCAAGTATGTA
>ML805151.1:76764-88313 GCA_009831015.1 Picea engelmannii | reverse complement strand
ACTATGACTCATCAATATGTACCAACATCATCAACTATGACTCATCAATATGTACCAACATCATCAACTATACACCTCATGTATGTGTCAACTCATCAACTACTTGTCTCAACCATGTACTCAACATGTACCTCAACCAAAAGAACTCATCAATTTCATCATCCAAATATGATGTGTAGCTATGTAATAGACCTGGTTTATATGATCACATTCCTTCAAACCTTCCTTAACTTTAACAACAAGAGACTAGCATTTTCATCAAACTTTTCTTTAGTCTCACATGCTTAGTTTTGGATTAGTCAACAACCCTAACTTGAAGTAATCATAACTTTGAACCTGTAATGTATAAAGATCTGACACTGATACACAATGTTCTTCAATGTGGTTTATGCAATTACTCCAGGTGTCACTACTTGGAACCTCTCAGAAAAAGAGTTATATCAAAAATGACATACCTTGCTGAATTTTGGCTTATTCTGGAGAGCGACATTATAGAGCGTGCCTCGCATGAAATATTCATTGAATTGATATGAAACTATTACACAACCTACTAAATATTGTACCCTAACCAACACATTTTGTATCACTCAATTTGGATCTGTTATGAAGAAGTTATGACGTGTTTACTCGAAACACTTGTTTTTTACTAGTTTCAGGACTAGCCACAAACCCTATTTTCCACGGAGTGTAACTCCCAAAATACAACGACCCACAAGATGAATTTTTTACCACAGATACTTGGGTATGTTTTCTCAATGGAATTGCAATTTCATGATCTGAAGCATTATAGAAAAACAGTTATAGTGAAAATGGTGAGATGACCTGTAAATAACATACCTTAGAAAGCACCATCAAAAGAACTATCCATATGATGAATCCCGATTCAGAACCAAAACATCAATGAAAAAATGACACCAATTGTGGATTCTCCAGAAAATGACTTTGAAACTCCTCCCCACAAAAATCTGAAAACAAAATTTATCCTTCCTTGCATTTCGGCCTTCTTTTCTTCACCTTCCCTCATAAATCAGGCTTAGATATCCTTGTTTACCTCAGACACCTATAGATATTCAATATGATCAAGTGTAATTGAAATGAGAGAGCCTTGCCTCTTATTTATACTCTCCAAGTAGCTTCCTTAAAAACATCTTCTACGTCACTTGGCCCACTTTCCTTATTTTAGGGTTAAACCACTTCTAATTTCTCCATTAAATTTATTATTGAAATAATTTATTTTGTATTCACTTTGAATTATAATACCCTCATCACTTCAATTTATTATTTACCTTTTAAAATCTCTTAAACCACTTTGACTGCTTTGACCTTTTGGGGCTTCTACATGACATATGAGGGTTCTCCAACTTCGTAAGGCCATAACTCTCAAACCGTGAGGAGTTATGTGACATTCCACATACCACCAGAAATTGAATGACATGTAATATCCATATATAATAGTATTACCTTCAAATATAGCAAAAATCATACTGTTATCCATCAAACAAACTTGGGTCCATTACCCAAACCTTGGTTCTCCAACTTCACATGGTCATAACTCTCTAACCATGAGGAGTTATGTGACGTTCTACATACCACCGGAAATGGCATGACAAGAACTATCCATATATGATAGTTTACCTAACAAATTCATTGTCCTTCATATCATTATTCCACAATTAAGCATGGGTTCTCTTACTCCGCAAAGCATCTTCCCATGAGGGCTTTCACCATAAGGGGACCACTTTGGAGTTCATCCATATTTACTTCTTATCAACCATGAAAAAACAATAATGATTCATATTTACATCAAACAATATTGGGTCCATTTCCCAAACCTTTGTGCTACAGGGATTTCTTCAAGAGTTGAAATCAATGACAACCAACCTTAATCAACAATCTCCCCCTTTGGCATTGATGGCAACACTCTGATGCAATATTGAAATCATATCACTCATGCTCCCCCTGGAACCATGTCTCTGTCCTCTGCATCTGATAAATCTCTCCCCCTTTGTCATCAATAGAAAATGTGTATTTCCATCTGGGGTTTCTCCCCCTGATTGAACTGTCCTCTTATGGTGCTTCCTCATGTACATCTAAGACATATAAGACAATCATTCAAAAATAATTCAAAAAACATTCATTTTGGAGTAGAAATAACTCCAAGTATTTGATGAAGATATTCAAAGGCTTCCTGTGGAAGTGGTTTTGTAAAGATGTCTGCCACTTGTTCTTTTGTGCCCACATACTCAACTCTAATGTTCTTTTCCGCAACCTGTTCCCATAGAAAGTGATACTTGATTGGAATGTGCTTCGTCTTGGAGTGCATCACCGGGTTTTTTGAGATACTGATGGCACTTGTATTATCACAGTATATTGGAATGGGCTCATCATACTCAACCTGCATATCTGTCAAAGTTAATTTCATCCAAAGAACCTGTGTACAACATGTTGTTGTTGCAATATACTCTACCTCGGTTGTATATAGAGATACTGATGATTGTTTCTTGCTTAGCCACAATACCAAACACTCACCTAAGTAGAACGTTACTCCACTGGTGCTTCATCGGTCATCAATACAACCTGCCCAATCTACATCTGTGTAGGCAATAAGTGATAGATATTTTCCTTTTGGAGACCATAATCCAAACTCTTATGTTCCTTTGAGATATCTAAAGATCCTCTTTACTGCTAATACATGTGATTCCTTTGGTGTTGCTTGAAATTGTGCCACATGTTCAACTACCTGCATAACATTTGGTCTAGATGTTGTCACATAGAGTAGGCTGCCAATCATTGACCTGTATTGCCTCTGATCTATAGACTTTGAATCACCATCTTTTCTCAACTTACAACTCGTTTTCATGGGAGTGATAATTGGTTTTCAATTTTCCATTCTGAAACTCTTTAGCACTTCTCTGATATACTTGGTTTGAGAAATAAAAATTCCTTGGTTGCTTTGACATATCTGAAGTCTTAGAAAGAAGGATAGTTCTCCAAGTAATGAAATTTCAAATTCATTCTGCATGTCTTTTACAAATTCCTGGCTTACCCTGTCATCATCACTACCAAAAATAATATCATCAACATAAACTTCAATTAATAAAATATTACCTTGACTTACCTTGATGTAGAGGTTGTTGTCTACACTTCCTTTTCTGAACCTTGCATGTTGCAGATACTTATCAAGTCTAGAGTACCATGCTCTAGGAGCCTGTTTAAGACCATACAAGGCCTTCTTTAATTTACACACATAGTCTGTGTTCTATGACAACTGAAATCATTCTGGTTGTTCAATGTAGACTTCTTCTTCAAGTTCCCCATTCAGAAAAGCTGATTTTACATCCATCTGATATACTTTAACATTTTTGGAGCATGCATAAGCTAAAAGCAAACAGATTGCTTCCATTCTGGCAACTGGGGCAAATGTCTCTTCAAATTCAATTCCTTCAATCTGTGCATATCCTTTACATACCAATCTAGCTTTGTTCCTTGTAACTTGTCCATCTTCATTCAATTTATTCTTGAAAACCCATTTTGTGTCGATCACATTCTTATTCTTTGGTCTTGAAACCAATTCCCAAATGTCATTTTTCTCTATTTCATCCAATTCATCATCCATGGCCTTATTCCAAAATTCATCCTTACTGGCTTCTTCAAAAGAGTTTGGTTCAATTGTAGATAAGAGTGCTAGGTGTGTTTGTTCTGGTGAACGGATTTTTCTTCTAGTCTCAACTCCTACATCTTTGTTTCCAATAATCTAATCTGCAGGATGATTCTTTTGTACTCGTTTTCTAGGTGTCTTTGGAGATACTTTCTAAACTTTCTCTTTTGCTTCTGTCGGATTCTCTTCATCTTCCTCTTCTACTTATTTTTCATCTTCTTCTTCGAAAAGTTGTTCCATTGATTTGTTTTCTTCTTCCTTTGATTCTGGTCTGCCTGTTTCGTCAATTGTTACGTTGTTGCTTTCCACAACTTTGTTTAATCTTAGATTGTAACACTTGTATGCTTTCCTTGTACTTGAGTAACCAACAAGTATTCCTTTGTCCACACGAGAGTCAAACTTTCTCATTCTTCCATCTTCTCTTTTGATATAGCATTTGCTTCCAAAAACTCTGAAGTGCTTCACATTTGTTGGTTTTCCTTTCCATAGCTCATAGGGAGTTTTATCAGTGTTGTTTCTGAGCATTACTCAGTTTTGAATGTGAACTGTTGTATGCATTGCCTGTGTCCAAAAAATATCTATCAATTTTGAATCCATTATCATTGTTCGATCCATTTCTTGTATTGTCCTATTCTTTCTTTCATCAACTCCATTATGTTGAGGTGTCCTAGCGACGTAGAATTGTCTTTTTATTCCATGATTGTTGCAGTAGTCCATAAATTCCTTTGAGGTGAATTATCCTCCATTATCCGATCTTAAGCATTTGATTCTTGAATCCATCTCATTTTCAACCATTTCCTTGTAGATCTTGAATTTTTCAAAAGCTTCTGACTTGTTCTTGAGAAATAAAACTGCAATCATTCTTGTATAATCATCAACTAATAACATAAAGTATCTCTCACCTTTTAAGTCTTTTGTTGTAGTTGGTCCAACTAGATCAGTATGCACAATTTCCAGTGGTTTTGTTGTTGTATATTCCTTTGATTTGAACCTGGTCTTTGTTTACTTTCCTTGTTGGAAATGCTTGCATAAAGTGTTGGGCGGTTTCGTGATCTGGTGCATTTCTCTTATTGCTTCTCTTTTGCTAACTTTGACAAGGTTATCAAAATGCATGTGACCCATTCTTCTGTGCCATAGCCAACTTTCATCTTCCTTTCCTAGACAACACTTTCATTTCCAATTTCTCTTAACACATATATGTTGCTTGAAGTTCTTGCAGTTGTAGCGACCAATTTCCCTAAACCTTCTTTTCTTATCTCACACTTTTGTGAATCGAAAGTAACTTTATGACCTTGGTCACACATTTGACTCACATTTAAAAGATCATGTTTCATATCTTCTACTAGTAGAACATTTTCTGCATTTTCATTCTTGCTCCCAATTCGGACTATGCCTTTTCTAATTATTTTGGTTGAATCATCATTTCTGAAGGAGACTGATCCATATCTTTCCTTTTGTAATGTAAGAAACTTGTCTCTATCACATGTCATGTGTTTTGAACATCCACTGTCAACATACCAACCACGTTTCCTATGTTTAGCTTGTAGAGAAATTGTGCATTCTTCATTGCTATACTGATATTGCTTTCTTATCCATGTTGTTTTCTGAGGTTCTTCTTCATGACTCTGTTGAGGTTCTTTAGGAGGGACTGTCATTCTGCAATTTTTGGCCATGTGTCCAAAATTGTTACATTTGTAACATTCCACTTCAGTGCTCAAAGATTCAAACTTGTTGTAACTTCTTCTTTGTGTTTCACTAGGTCTTCTTGAATAACCCCTTTGTGTATGGCTCTCAAAGTAGTTATTGTTCCTGTTGTTACCTCTGCAATTTACAGCTTTATGTCTAAAATTATTACATGCATAACATAAACAAAAAAATATAGTTTGATACCTGGTAGTTGAAGATCTTCTAAAATGAGGTGCTCTTATGAATCCTTCTTCTTCTTGAGGCCTATCTATCTGTTGCTGATTCTGAAATATGAATCTTCTCGGTGGAGGAGTGTCCCTGTAATCTTCCTTGTATATCTTTTTATCCCCTTTGATTGTTTCTGCATAGATTTTTAGATTTGTTTCTTGCTCTGTTGTTTTGGAGCTTGATCCCTTTTCTGTCTGATTGTATCCAAGTCCGAACTTGTCCAGATGATATTTTTTACTGTTGATAATTTCATCCAGAACTTTTGAGCTATTTTGCATATTTTTCTTTTGAATATCCTTTCTTAGTGTGGCAATCTCTGCTTCTAGGTTTCCAATTATCTTGTCATTTCCTTCTAACTGTTCTTTGAGTGCTTCTTCAATTCTTTTATCTTCTTCTATTTGAACCTTCACTTTTGTGATCATTTGTTCTAGTTCTTGAGTGTCTTTTTTCTTATCTAGTTCTACTTGTAGTTTCTTGTTTTTCTTCTTTTATCTTCTGATAACTTTTATGGAACTCATTAATTATTCTCGAAAGTCAACTTCTGCATCTTCAATTTCTTCTTCATATGCTTCTTTATATTCTTCTTCAGAGTCTTCTTTATCAAATTCTTCTACTGCCATGAATAGAACTCTCCCTGTTTCACTGTCACTGACTTCATCTTCATCTGATGATGAGATGTCTTCTTTGGTGAAAAATCTTTTCTTGAAAACTTTATTTGTAGTTCTTTTACCTTTATATGTTTGTCTGTCTTTTGAGTAACCTTCATCATTTATCTTTTTCTTATGAGGACATTTGTTAGCAAAATGACCAATACCATCAAAATTAAAACAAATTAAAGGAATATTACCTCTATACCTATCGTTGGTTCCCTTGTTCATTCTTTTGACGAAGTTGGCCACTTCTTCATCATCTTCTGAGACGTCGCTACTGTTGCTATATTCTTCTTGTTCCTTTTTATTTTGCTTTGATCTTTTCAATGCTTTGAAGGCTGCTTCTTTTACATATGGATTTTCCTGTTCAGTTCTCATCTCATATGTTGTGAAGATTCCATGCGGTTTATCCATACTTATTGAGTTTAGATCCGATCTTTCTTCTAGTGTTGATATCTTAGGGTTGAATCTCATAGGAAGAGATCTTAGTACCTTTTGAACAATTACAGATTCTTCGATTTCTTCTCCAAATCCTATGATTGCATTCACTGTTTCATCGACTCGTAAGAAGTAGGCTGTGATATCTTCATCTTCCTTCATTTTTAGCTGTTCGAACTAACCTCTGTAAGTTTGAAGCTTTGTTGCTTTGATTTTTGAATCTCCTTCATAAATATTTCGAAGCGTGTCCCAAATCTCTTTAGCAGATTTACAATGTGCAACTTTGGTCAATGCCATAGCACTGAGACGATTCAAAAGTGCATTTTTGGCTTTGGAATTATTCTCACCGAGTTTCAGTGCTTTGTCATTTGTTGGTGGAATTTTTGGTGATGTGTATCCATCTACAATTGATTGTCAAACTTGAAATCCTTGTGCATGTATACATGTATTCATCCTTATGCTCCAAAAATCATACTTATGTCGATTAAACTATGGTATTCCATTTTTATACAAGTTGGTACTCTCCATGATCTACCTTTCAGTGGTTAAACTGATTTCTTAAGGAACCTGCTCTGATACCAATTGTTGGATTACCGAGAGGGGGAGTGAATCAGTAATAGTGTAATTATAATCCTTTTTCTTCAAATGTTATATCAATGTAGAATTATTATCCAATAATGAGAAGTAAGAAATAAAAAATCACACACATACACAGTACACCAGTGTTTTATGTGGAAAACCAAATCGTAAGAAAACCACAAAATGTTTTTTTCTTATATGTCTTGAAGAATTACATTCATTGGAAGCACCAACTTCCTTTGTTTTCCAGCTGCAACTAGAAGGAGGCTCCAACCCCCTAGTTTCTCAGGCTACAACCTAAGGGGAGCTCCAACTCCCCAATTCTCTAGCTACAACCAGAAGGAGGCTAAAACCCCCTATGTTCTCCAGCTACAACTGGAAGGTGGATACAACCACTTGTCCTTGCCCCGTCCTATCACCCTCAAGTAAAAGTAGATTGATGGAACCACTATCACACTATCACTGTGAGATATACCATTGTAAACCTGTACCAATAAATCTGAACCATGCATCAACCATGCATCAACCTGTACCTCAACCTGTAATCAACCTCTACCATAAACAAGTGCATCAACCATGCACCAACCTGTACCAAACAACCTGTAATCAACATGTACCATAAACAAGTGCATCCAACCATGTACCAAGTATGTACCGATCATGTGTCAACTACTCATCAACTATGACTCATCAATATGTACCAACATCATCAACTATACACCTCATTTATGTGCCAACTCATCAACTACTTGTGTCAACCATGTACTCAACATGTACCTCAACCAAAATCCCTCATCAATTTCATCATCCAAATCTGATTTGTAGCTCTATAATAGACTTGGTGTATATGATCACATTCCTGCAAACCTTCCTTAACTTTAACAACAAGAGACTAACATTTTCATCAAACTTTTCTTTAGTCTCACATGCCTAGTTTTGGATTAGTCAACAACCCTAACTTGAAGTAATAATATCTTTGAACCTGTAATGTATAAAGATCCAAAACTGATACACAATGTTCTTCAGTGTGTTTAATACAATTCCTCCAAGTGTCACTATTTGTAACCTCTCAAAAAAGGAGTTATAGCAAAAATGGTATACCTTGCTGAATTATGGCTTATTCTAGAGAGCGACCTTGTAGAGCGTGCCCCGCATGAAATATTTGTTGAATTGATCTGAAATTGTTAAAAAAAATACTAAATATTGTAGCCTAACCAACACATGTAGTCTTAATGAATTTGGATCTGTTATGAAGAAGTTATGACGTTTTTACCTGAAACACTTGTTTTTTACTAGTTTTGGGACTAGCCACAAACCCTATTTTCCACGGTGTGTAAATCCCAAAATACAATGACCCAAAAGCTGAATGTTTTACCATAGATACTTGGGTATGATTTATCAATGGAATAGCAATTTCACGGTCTGAATCATTATAGAAAAAAAATTATAGCGAAAATGGTGAGATGACCTGTAAATAACATACCTTAGAAAGCACCATCAAAAGAATGTATCCTTCCTTGCATTTTGGCCTTGTTTTCTTCACCTTCCCTCAGAAATTCGGCTTAGATATCCTTGGTTACCTCTAAAACCTATAGATATTCAATATTCTCAAGTGTAATTGAAATGAGAGAGCCTTGCCTCTTATTCATACTTTCCAAGTAGCTTCCTTAAAAACATCTTCTAGGTCACTTGGCCCACTTTCCTTATTTTACGGTTAACCCAATTCTAATTTCTCCATTAAATTTATTATTGAAATAATTTATTTTGTATTCACTTTGAATTATAGTACACTCATCACTTCACTTTATTATTTACCTTTTAAAATATCTTAAACCACTTTGACTACTTTGACCTTTTGGGGCTTCTAGATGACATATGAGGGTCCTCCAACTTCGTAAGGCCATAACTCTCAAACCGTGAGGAGTTATGTGACATTCCACATACCACCAGAAATGGAATGACATGTACTATCCACATAGAATAGTATTACATGAAAATATATCAAAATTCATACCGTTATCCATCAGACAAACTTGGGTCCATTACCCAAACCTAGGTTCTCCAACTTCTCATGGTCATAACTCTCTAACCGTGAGGAGTAATGTGATGTTCCACATACCACCGGAAATGGTATGACAAGAAATATCCATCTAGGATAGTTTCATGGACAAATTCATTGGTATTCATCTCATTATTCCACAAATAAGCATGGGTTCTCTAACCATACTTCTAAGATAACTCAATCCACAAAGCGTTTTCGCGTGAGGGCTTTCACCATAAGGGGACCACTTTGGAGTTCATCTATATTTACTTCTTATAAACCATGAAAAAACAATAATTAGTCATATTTACATCAAACAGTCTTGGGTCCATTACCCAAACCTTTGTGTTATGGGGCTTTCTTCAAGGGTTGACATCAATGACAACCAAACTTAATCAACACAAACAATCAAGGAGTAGTACCCAACCAATACCAAGACCAAACAAAACGCAGATCTAAAACTATTGCACCAAATGGGGAGGTTGCACCAACAAAATCAGATCTGAAACTGTTATATCAAATGGAGAGGCTCCACCAACAAAACTTAGATCTAAAACTATTACATCAAATAGAGAGGCCACACTAACAAACAAAACTTAGATCTAAAATGGTTACATCAAATGTAGAGGCCGTACCAACAAAACAAAACTCATATATGAAAAGATAGTACAAAATGGAGGTTGCACCATCATCAAGAGAGAACAACTAAGGTAGCCACAACAAATAGGAGAGTGAGGAGTGAGTGAGTGTGAGTGTAATAGAATTCTCTAGGGTAGGGTATTATTTATAGTTAGGGAGAGGGGTTAGGGCAATTTAAAATTATAATTAAATATTGACATTTAATGAATATAAATATTAATTAAAATGTCAATTAATATTAATATTAATTATAAAACCCTAAACACACATAAAACCTCAATCATATAAAAAAAACCTTAATCACATAAAACAACAAGGGGGNAGTTAAGGGGGGGGGGGGCATAATGGAAAAAACATGTCCACATGAGTCTCATAATGACCTATAAAATTTATCATCACTGCGTAAGGGGGTCCATCAACAATGTGGTCATGTCCATCTTCATAGGCACTCCTAGGTCTCATGGACCATCCCGGGAGAGAGGAGGAGGATCACACATCAACACATCTTGGTATTACACCAAGATCTACATGGTCAAAGACTAGGTTGCCCCAGAACACATATGGGGGCTCTAGAACACATCTAGGGTCTTATCCACTAAGCTACAAGACCAATGATCAACCCATGCATTAGGAAAGGGTTCCCTGGAACACATCTAGGGGACCTAGAACACACCTAGGGACTTATATCAACCACCAAAGAACACATCCAAGGATCAATCCAAGCACTGATAAAGGATTCCATGGAACACATCCAGGAGCCATAGACACATCTAGGGACGTATATCAACCACCAAGGAACATATCCAAGGATCAATACAAGCACTGAGCAAGGATGATCCCTTAGGAACCTACCATTTGGATGACATTTTCTTCCCAGAAGAAAGTGAGAAGATGCCTAAAGTTCCCAATGATGAATCTAATAAACTTTGGGTTTCCCCCAAAGATAGTTTTCTAAATAATGGTTCACACTTCTCATTACCTAATTCAATACATATTGATACCTTTTTATATAAAAAGGGTGTTAAGGAAAGTGTTTTTTAGCTTAATATTGTTGATTAAGGTTGGTTTTCATTGATGTCAACCCTTGAAGAAAGCCCCATAGCAAAAAGGTTTGGGTAATGGACCCAATATTGTTTGATGTAAATATGACTCATTATTGTCTTTTCATGGTTGATAAGAAGTAAATATGGATGAACTCCAAAGTGGTCCCCTCATGGTGAAAGCCCTCACGGGAAGACGCTTTGCGGAGTAAGAGAACCCATGCTTAATTGTGGAATAATGAGATGAAGGATAGTGAATTTTTCAGGGAAACTATCCTATATGGATAGTGTTTGTCATTCCATTTCCATTGGTATGTATAACATCACATAAATTCTCACGGTTAGAGAGTTATGACCATGTGAAGTTGGAGAACCCAGGTTTGGGTAATGGACCCAAGTTTGTTTGATGGATAATGGTATGATTTTTTCTATATTTGAAGTTAATATTATTCTATATGGATAGTACATGTGATTCCATTTCTGGTGGTATGTGGAATGTCACATAACTCCTCACGGTTTGAGAGTTATGGCCTTACGAAGTTGGAGGACCCTCATATGTCATCTAGAAGCCCCAAAAGGTCAAAGTAGTC
>ML805151.1:51216-76714 GCA_009831015.1 Picea engelmannii | reverse complement strand
AAAGGTCAAAGTAGTCAAAGTGGTTTAAGAGATTTTAAAAGGTAAATAATAAAGTGAAGTGATGAGTGTATTATAATTCAAAATGAATACAAAATAAATTATTTCAATAATAAATTTAATGAAGAAATTAGAAGTGGGTTAACCCTAAAATAAGGAAAGTGGGCCAAGTGACCTAGAAGATGTTTTTAAGGAAGCTACTTAGAGAGTATAAATAAGTGACAAGGCTCTCTCATTTTAATTACACTTGAGCATATTGAATATCTATAGGTGTCTGAGGTAACCAAGGATATCTAAGCCGGATTTCTAAGGGAAGGTGAAGAAAAGAAGGCCGAAATGGAAGGAAGGATAAATTATTTTGTTGGTACTTTCTAAGGTATGTTATTTACCGGTCATCTCACCATTTTCGCTATAAAGTTTTTTCTATAATGATTCAAACCTTGAAATTTCTATTCCATTGAGGAAACATACCCAACTATCTGTGGTAAATAATTCATCTTGTGGTTCGTTGTATTTTGGGAGTTACACTCCATGGAAAATAGGGTTTGTGGCTAGTCCTGAAACTAGTCAAAAACATGTGTTTCGAGTAAAAACGTCATAAATTCTTCATAACGGATCCAAATTTAGTGAGAATAAATGTGTTGGTTAGGGTACAGTCTATAGTATTCTTTGTAACAGTTCCATATCAATTCAATAAATATTTCATGCGGGGCACGCTCTACAAGGTCGCTCTCTAGAATAAGACAGAATTCAGCAAGGTATGCCATTTTTGCTATAACTCATTTTCTAAGAGGTTCCAAGTAGTGACACCTAAAGGAATTGCATAAAAAAAATGAAGAACATTGTGTATCAGTTTCATATATTTATACATTATAGGCTCAAATTTATGAGTACTTCAAGTTAGGGTTGTTGACTAATCCAAAACTAGGCATGTGAGACTAAAGAAAAGTTTGGTGAAAATGCTAGTCTCTTGTTGTTAAAGTTAAGAAAGGTTTGCAGGAATGTGATCATATACACCAGGTATATTACAGAGCTAAAAATCAGATTTGGATGATGAAATTCATGAGGGATTTTGGTTGAGGTACATGCTGAGTACATGGTTGAGACAAGTAGTTGATGAGTTGGCACATACATGAGGTGTATAGTTGATGATGTTGGTACATATTGATGAGTCATAGTTGATGAGTAGTTGACACATGATTGGTACATACTTGGTACATGGTTGGATGTACTTTTTTATGGTATAGGTTCATTACAGGTTGTTTGGTATAGGTTGGTGCATGGTTGATGCACTTGTTTATGGTACAGGTTGAGTACATGTTAAGGTACATGTTGATGCATGGTTGATTCATGGTTCAGATTTATTGGTACAAGTTTACAGCGGTATATCTCATAGTGATAGTGTGACAGTGGTTCCATCATTCTACTTCTACTTCAGGGTGGCAGGATGGGGCAAGGAAAGGCGGTTGTAGCCGGAGAACATAGGGGGTTGTAGCCTCCTTCTGGTTGTAGCTAGAGAATTGGGGAGTTGGAGCTTCGCTCAGGTTGTAGCCTGAGAAACTAAGGGGTTGGAGCCTCCTTCCAGTTGCAGTTGGAAAACAAAGGAAGTTGGTGCTTCCAATGAATGTAATTCTTCAAGACATATAAGAAAAAGCATTTTGTGGTTTTCTCCCAATTTGGGTTTCCACGTAAAACACTGGTGTATTGTGTATGTGTGTGATTTTGTATTTCTTACTTCTCATTATTAGATAATAATTCTACATTGATATAACATTTGAAGAAAAAGAATTATAATTACACTATTACTGATTCACCCCCCCTCTCAGTAATCCAACAATTGGTATCAGAGCAGGTTCCTTCAGAAATCAGTTTAACCACTAAAAGGTAGATCATGGAGAGTACCAACTCGTATAAAAATGGAATACCACAATTTGATGGATAGAAGTATGCTTTTTGGAGCATAAGGATGAAGACATACATATATACAGGCACAGGGATTTCAAGTTTGGCAGTCAATTGTAGATAGATACACAGCACCAACAGTTCCACCAACAAATGACAAAGCAGTGAAACTCGATGAGAATAATTCCAAAGCCAAAAATGCACTTTTGAATGGTCTCAGTGATACGATATTCACCAAAGTTGCACATTGTAAATCTGCTAAAGAGATTTGGGACAAGCTTCGAAATATTTATGGAGGAGATTCAAAAGTCAAAGCAGCAAAGCTTCAAACTTACAGAGGTCAGTTTGAACAACTAAAAATGAAGGAAGATGAAGATATCACATCCTACTTCTTACAAGTCGATAAAATAGTGAATGAAATCATAGGATTGGGAGAAGAAATCAAAGAATTTGTAATTGTTCAAAAGATACTAAGATCTCTTCCTATGAGATACAACCCTAAGATATCAGCACTAGAATAAAGATTGGATCTAAACTCAATAAGCATGGACGAACTGTATGGAATCTTCACATAATATGAAATGAGAACTGAAGAGGAAAATCCAGATGTAAAAGAAGCAACCTTCAAAGCATCCAAAAGATCAAAGAAAAAGAAAAAGGAACAAGAAGAATATAACAGCAGCAGCGACGTCTCAGAAGATGATGAAGAAGTGGTCAACTTCGTCAAAAGACTGAACAAGGGAACCAAAGATAGGTATAGAAGTAAGCTTCCTTTAATTTGTTTTAATTGTGATGGTATTGGTCATTTTTCCAACAAATGTCCTCATAAGAAAAATACAAATGATGAAGGTTACTCAAAAGGCAGACAAACATATAAAGGTAAAAGAACTACAAAGAAAGTTTTCAAGAAAAGATTTTTCACTAAAGAAGACATCTCATCATCAGATGAAGATGAAGTCAGTGACAGTGAATCAGGGAGAGTTCTATTCATGGCAGTAGAAGTCTTTGATAAAGAAGAATCCGAAGAAAAATATGAAGAAGAGATTAAAGAGGTGGAAATTGACTTCCGAGAAGAATTATTGAGTGTCATAGAAATTATCAGAAAAGAAAAGAAGAAAAACAAGAAACTACAAGCAGAACTTGATAAGAAAAAAGACACTCAAGAACTAGAACAAATGATCACAAAATTGAAGGTTCAAATAGAAGAAGATAAAAGAATTGAAGAAGCACTCAAATAACAACTAGAAGGAAAGGACATGATCATTGGAAACATGGAAGCAGAGATTGTCACACTAAGAAAGGATATTCAAAAGAAAAATATGTAGAATAGCTCAAAAGTTCTGGATGACATTATCAGCAGTAAAAAATATCATCTTGACAAGTCCGGACTTGGATACAATCAGACAGAAAAGGGATCAAGCTCCAAAAAAACAGAGAAAGAAACAAATCCAAAAATCTATGCAGAAACAATCAAAGGGGATAAAAAGATATACAAGGAAGATTACAGGGACACTCCTCCACCGAGAAGATTCAGATATCAGAATCAACAACAGATAGACAGGCCTCAAGAAGAAGAAGGATTCATAAGAGCACCTCCTTTCAGAAGATCTTCAACTACCAGGTATCAAACTATATTTTTTGGTTTATGTTATGCATGTAATAATTTTGGACATAAAGCTGTAAATTGCAGAGGTAACAACAGGAACAATAACTACTTTGAGAGCCATACACAAAGGGGTTATTCAAGAAGACCTAGTGAAACACAGAGACGAAGTTACAACATGTTTGAATCTTTGAGCACTGAAGTGGAATGTTACAAATGTAACAATTTTGGACACATGGCCAAAAATTGCAGAATGACAATCCCTCTTAAAGAACCTCAACAGAGTCACAAGCAAGAACTTCAAAAAATGGCATGGATAAGAAAGCAAGATCGGTATAGCAATGAAGAATGCAAAGTCACTCTACAAGCTAAACAGAAGAAATGTGGTTGGTATGTTGATAGTGGATGTTCAAAACACATGACAAGTGATAGAGATAAGTTTCTTACATTATCAAAGGAAAGAGATGGATCAGTCTCCTTCGAAAATGATGATTCAACCAAAATCATTGGAAAATGCACAGTCCGAATTGGGAACAAGAATGAAAAGGCAAAAAACGTTATACTAGTAGAAGATATGAAACATAATATTTTATGTGTGAGTCAAATGTGTGACAAAGGTCATAAAGTTACTTTTGATTCACAAAAGTGTGAGATAATAAAAGAGGGTTCAGGGAAATTGGTCGCTATAGCTGCAAGAACTTCAAGCAACATATATGTGTTAAGTGAAATTGGAAATGAAAAGTGTTGTCTAGGAAAGGAATATGAAAGTTGGATATGGCACAGAAGAATTGGTCACATGCATTTTTATAACCTTGTCAAAGTCAGCAAAAGAGAAGCAGTCAGAGAAATGCCCCAGATCACGAATCCAATCAACACTTTATGCAAGCATTGCCAACAAGGAAAGAAAACAAACACCAGGTTCAAATCAAATGAATATCCAACAACAAAACCACTGGAAATTATGCATACTGATCTAGTTGGACCAACTATAACAAAAGGATTAAAAGGTGAGAGATACTTTATGTTATTAGTTGATGATTATACAAGAATGACTACAATTTTCTTTCTCAAAAACAAATCAAAAGCTTTTGAAAACTTCAAGATCTATAAGTCAATGGTTGAAAATGAGATGGATTCAAGAATCAAATGATTAAGATCGGATAATGGAGGATAAATCACTTCAAAGGAATTTATGGACTACTATAGAAATCATGGAATAAAAAGGCAATTCTCCATCGCTAGGACACCTCAACAGAATGGAGTTGTTGAAACAAAGAATGGGACGGTACAATAAATGGATCGAACAATGATAATGGATTCAAAGTTGACAGATATTTTTTTAACACAGGCAGTGCATACAACAGTTCACATTCAAAACAAAGTAATGCTCAGAATCAACACTGATAAAAATCCCTACGAGTTATGGAAAGGAATACCAGCAAATGTGAACTTCAGAGTTTTTGGAAGAAAATGCTACATCAAAAGAGAATATGGAAGAATGGGAAATTTTGACTCTCGTGTGGACAAAAGAATACTTCTTGGTTACTCAAGTACAAGGAAAGCATACAAGTGTTACAATATAAGATTAAAAAAAGTTGTGGAAAGCATCAACGTAACAATTGACGAAGCAAGCAGACCAGAATCAAAGGAAGAAGAAAGCAAATCAATGGAACAACTTTTCGAAGAAGAAAATGAAAAATAAGTAGAAGAGGAAAATGAATATGAATAGAATCCAACATAAGTATAAGAGCAAGTTTATAAAGTATCTCCAAAGACACCTAGCAAACGAGTACAAAAGAATCATCCTTCATATCAGATTATTGGAAACAAAGATGCAGGAGTTGAGACTAGAAGAAAAATATGTTCACCAGAACAAATACACCTAACACTCTTATCTACAATTGAACCAAACTGTTTTGAAAAATTCATCAAGGATGAATTTTGGAATAAGGCCATGGATGAAGAATTGGATCAAATAGAGAAAAATGACACTTGGGAATTGGTTCCAAGACCAAAGAATAAGAATGTGATTGGCACAAAATGGGTTTTCAAGAATAAATTGAACGAATATGGACAGGTTACAAGGAACAAAACTAGATTAGTATGTAAAGGATATGCATAGATTGAAGGAATCGACTTTGAAGAGACATTTGCCCCAGTTGCCAGAATGGAAGCAATCCATTTTGTTTTAGCTTATGCATGCTCCAAAAATGTTAAAGTATATCAGATGGACGTAAAATCAGCTTTTTTGAATGGGGAACTTGAAGAATAATTTCAGTTGTCAGAGGACACAAACTATGTGTAAAAATTAAAGAAGGCCTTGTATGGTCTAAAACAGGCTCCTAGAGCATGGTACTCCAAACTGGATAAGTATCTGCAGCAGACAGGGTTTAGAAAAGGAAGTGCAGACAACAAACTCTACATCAAGGTAAGTCAAGGTAATATTTTATTAATTGAAGTTTATGTTGATGATATTATTTTTGGTAGTGATGATGACAGGTTAAGCCAGAAATTTGCAAAAGACATGCATAATGAATTTGAAATATCGTTACTTGGAGAACTGTCCTTCTTTCTGGGACTTCAGATATGTCAAAGAAACCAAGGAATTTTTATTTCTTAAACCAATTATATCAGAGAAATGCTAAAGAGGTTTGGAATGGAAGATTGCAAACCAGTTATCACTCCCATGCAAACCAGTTGTAAGTTGAGAAAATATGATGATTTGAAGTCTACAGATCAAAGACAATACAGGTCAATGATTGGCACCCTACTATATGTGACAACATCCATACCATATGTAATGCAGGAAGTTGGACAGGTGGCACGATTTCAAGCAACACAAAAGGAATCATGTGTATTAGCAGTAAAGAGGATCTTCAGATATCTCAAAGGAACATAAGAGTTTGGATTATGGTATCCAAAAGGAAAAGAACTATCACTTATTGCCTACACAGATGCAGATTGGGCAGGTTGTACTGATGACTGACGAACCACCAGTGGAGCAACGTTCTACTTAAGTGAGTGTTTGGTATCATGGATAAGCAAGAAACAATCATCAATATCTCTATCTACAGCCGAGGCAGAGTATATTGCAACATCAACATGTTGTACACAGGTTCTTTGTATGAAACAAACTTTGACAGATATACAAGTTGAGTATGATGAGCCCCGTTGTTCCAGAGTCTGTACTTAAGGCTAGAAAGTATAGGGTCTAGGCATCCGAAAGTGGTGTGAAAGATAAAAAGGGGGAGGATCAACCTTCGAGAAAGGAAGCTAATGATGATTTCTAAGTTGCCTATGTCTCGCTTCCAAAAGTTATTGGATGCTTATATCTTGTTCAATGGCGGCCCATGAATGTTCTAGTTCTACCCAAGTGTTGGCTACTTTAAGTATGGTGTCGAAAAGGTTCAGAGCGATGGTGGTTTGATCCAACAAGTCGGGTTCAATATTGGGTTGTCTGGCAATGGGAACAGTCATGGAGGAATAGGGAAAGTTAAAGAAAAGTTTGAGGTTTAGGATGCTGCCTCAAATTTTGGATCGTAAAAAGGGTACTCTCGAATCCAAAATCACAGATAAAATGCAAACCAAAGGCCTTTTCCTGTAACTGAGTTAATTTTTAATAAATCATGTGAGAAATGTGAAAAAACATTAAGTTGTCTATAATGCGAGGCTCCTATCAAGGGAGAATCTCACCTTGAAAACAGAAGAAGAAAAACACAAGAAGAAATCTGACGAAGCATAAAATATAAAGATCTAAAAAAATTCACAAATCTTGTACCTGTTGATCATCGATACAGAGGAAAAACTGCAAATGATTAGACATCTAAAAATTGATCACCACGGTAGAGGTTATACTAAATTGCAGTGAAGCATTCATCAGACATATATATGCGAAATGAAATTGAATATAAGATAACAGAGGAAACAAACTCATCACTCAGTCTTGACAGAATCAGAAATCTTTGGATTGCTTTGTATTAATTTTCAAACGAAAAAGTCTCTATTATAATTGGCCAAAAAGGTCCAGCCTCTTTTCCTTCTTCAAAATGCCTATATATACAAACTTTTGAACATTTGAATTTCAATCGTTCCCGAAATTTTCGATTACAAAATGAGAAGTTCAAGCGTTTCACTTTCTTTGCCTTTGTCATCTTTCATGCGGGTGGAACACCTTCTTTTCTTTACTCTTCGGATTCTAAAAATAGAACAGGAAGACACTTGTCATTATTTGGTACCGGGAACCTGTCCTTTCGCCTGCTTCATGCAAGTGACGCACCTCTCCACCAACTGGTCTATCAACCTAGAAGGCTCTACTTGGTGGTTTGCCTCAAAAGTGTAACAATCCTTCACTAACTGTGGCAACCTTCCTCCCACTTGTCGGTCTTTGGCGATGATAGAACATAACTATATACTTGGTTTTATTCACCATTTATCCACTTGGACTATGTCAGTCTGGTTGATCTGTGATATTTCAGACCACTCTTTTTCCTCGTTCTCCTTGATATTTAGCAGGTGCTTGGCTATATCAATCTGGCCCAATGTCCCAACGTTGCTTTCATTATCGAGACTCAACAAACTTTCATCTATCAAGATAAAGGTTTCTTCACAAGAGTTTCTTACCTCTTTAGCGCGTTCTCTGCTCTCTGATATGTTTCGCTCCCACGCCTTCAGCAAGATGTTACCTCTGGTCTGCTCTGGGATGGAGAGCTTGGAACTACTGCCCATTTCATTTTTCGTCCTAGCTATGACAGCCTCTTGGAAAGAAACCCGAGCCACCCCAACTTCTCTTTCTCTCAAAGAGATGTCTTCGAGCACTTGATCAATGATATAGCAGTGGTTTTGAATGGTTTCCTCTTTAGTGAGTAAATATTGTTGAGTTGCTGACACTCTTTTTCGGATTTCGATAGCTTGGGATTGGAATATCCCAATATCTATCACCTGGCTCTCGACGAAATTTTACTTTTCCTATAACTGCCCTATCAATTCTTCTTGTTGGCTTATCTGTGACTAACTGGTCTGGGCCAACAGTTGTGTTTGTTCGAGATCGGATTTGAGCCGCTCGATTTCTTTTTGATCGACTACTCTGAGCTCTAGACCTGTGTTCACCTGATCTATGACAGTAGCTTCTGTTGTAGCTAGCTTAGCCTCCAAAGTTATGATCAAGCGGTTCTTCCGCGTTACTTGTTCTTTTAAGGATCCGAAAGAGTATTGGTTGGTTGTAGCAAAAGCCCCCAACGTCCCTACTATCTGAGTTGTGAATTCCCCCTTTTTCATGGCTTTTCCATCGGCTAGGATTTTGAATTTTTTGGCTATCGTGCCTGCTTCTCGATAAAGCTCTTGCTTCACAATGGCCTTTCTCTTCTTATCGAAGAAAAATTCGTTCGGAGGCAACTCTTCTACAATAATAGGCGTTAGTTCTTCGCCGAAAATCCATCCCTTGCCGGGGATCCCCTTCGTGGACTGTAGGGAAGTGACAGAAACAATGGGACTACCGATTTCCTATGATGATTTCCCCGGGGTAACAACCGAGGTTAGCTTGCTTGGAGATTTGGGGATCTCGGCTTCCTATTTCGGGTCCCTGGTTTGCTTTTTCTTTTCCTGATTTTCTCCTTGGTCAGGTCCTGAATCTTTGGAGCCCTTGGCTTTCATTTATTGTACATATGTAGTCGGTGGGTTCTTACCCTGTAAGACTGGGGGAAGGCAGTTTCACCGATGTTCTTGAAATTTGAAGAAATCGACCATCTCCTCAGGCGGCAGGGTTTGAATCCGACTTAGGACCTCGGCATAAGATCTTTCCCCTCGGAAGATGTCGTCATGAGGTGAATTCTCATGTTCATATCTTTTTAGGCCACAACTTGCCATGTGATTACCCACGACCTTGTGTGGGTCATGTTTCTTAAACTCAATGTGGACCAATTTAATATCCTCTAAGGCTGCTACCTCGTCTTTTGTGTGTCCGAAATCTAATAAAGAATATGTATTCAAATGAATGGGGAAGGGTATCCATACCTTCTTCGGAAAACCTTTAAGCTCTTTTCTTATGCCACCGATCACGGTTTGCCTGGCGATTTCGCAACATACCATCCTATCCGGCATAAATAGTGGTAGATCATACGGGGGCACAGAGGCGCCGAAAACCCTAATGTATGAAAATTCTGCTTCTACATACCAGTCAGCCACACTACTCAAGTTGGTGGCGATGCTATCTGAAATCCTGGGCGGTGGGTTACCGAAGATGGAGACATGCATCGGTACCATTACCCAATTGAAAATCTCGTATATGAATTATGTGGCCTTATCCTCCCAAAGTTTTGAGTGATAGACATGGATAGGCTCAACATCAGATGGAGTCCATCTCCAACTCATTAGAGGGAAAGGCGTCATGAAACAAATAGCATCCATGATGTAGGCGGACCTGAAAAATGAGGCGGCTTTCCCATTCGCCTTCTGCGCTCGATATTCAGTAATCCGACTGGTTAGACTGTCTGACAACAGTTTGGCCCAGTCAAAGGAAAAACCTTTAGCGACTGTGTGAATCAGAGGCACCCACGGGAGGTAAAAGTGTGTGGTGTCCTCCCTCCCGTACAACCTACAGTTCATCATTTCTATATACCTTAATTGTGGTTCTAAGGAAGAGATTGAATAAACTCTGTTACCATCCGCCCTAAATTTTGCGGGGTGCTAGACCCAATCTTTGATCAGATCAGACAAGTTTCTGTCGTATTGCTGGCATTCCTTCCACTTGAAATCTTCCAGAAACTCGGCATTGTACGCGAAGTTTGGCGTAGGTGACAGTTGATACATTGCATGCAAATGTTCAGGTCGAAAGTCCCAATCGTCACCTGTTGCTCACTGATAATAGTCCTAGTCAGGATATCCACATGGTATAGCGTCCATCTAATCATATCATAATAGGGAAGGAGTCATGGCCTTGCCACTATTTTGTGCATCTCTGCTTGAATGACGATTTTGTATTTGGTGGCCAAATTGTCCTTCTTGTTATCGCTGGAATCATCTGAACAATCCACCAATTCGGACTGAAGAATGTCGGAGACGTATGACCAAGTTTTGACGGTATCAATACTTCAGGGTGAAGTATCAAAAATAGTATCTGAGCCTTTCCCTGAACTCTCAGCAATCGCCTTAGACGCTTTTCGTGGAGCCATGATAGAGGACTCTGTACTCAGCTCTCCTGTAGTAAAGATGTAGATACAGACAAAATTTAGCCTGATGAAAAAGCTTCTTTGCGCAAAATAGAATTGAAATTTGAAATAATGAAAGAGAGAACTCCTTTATCTTAGCCATTTAAAACCCCGGTGTCCTTGTGAACGGAACGGTCAAATCGTTTTAATGAAAGATTTAGCAGTAAAAGAAATATCCTTATCTATCACTTCGTCGTATCTTAAATAAATGCCATAACTTTTTGATGAGTCGCAACATAAATTAGCACAAAGACATTTAAAATTAATCCGTAGATGGTGCGTATTAAACTTGTATTAATGCATTTATTGATTCGGCTTAGCTCCTTTAATTTGGTTTTGTTTTAGTCTTTAATCTCCTTTTTTGGCATTCGGCGTATTGGGAGAAATCACCCCTTCCCTTTGAGCCCCCAAAACCCAAAATCGTGATGATGTGATTTAGTTTAAAAAACGTAATCTGCATCAAGTGCTTAAAGAATATCATGACTTCGCGACTTGGGGCTACGAAGGTATAGTTCTTTGGAAGAGCGATTGTCGAGTCGCAAAACCCTGACAGTGTTTGACTATGGTTTAAAGCGACTTACCCCCGACACTAACCCGGGTGACTTTTAAAGTTGTCTCGCGACTTTGCATATCGGAGTTTGGAAACCTTGCAACTTGTAACTCCCGAAGTGCGAAAGCACGAGGTAAAGAAAAGTGATAAACTTTCTTAATGGTTAGGCGATGATGATTTAGGACTATAACAGCTATCGCCACTTCGCATGTCGGGGGAAATTTTTGATTGCAAGAATTATATTTCAACCGTCTGTAAAAGGCGACTCCAACATAGTCTCCAACTAGGGATCTCATCTTCCTACGAGACAGGAAGAATAGTAGACCACGTGCCTGTATTGGGTAAATGGAGTCAAAGGCTTCTTTCTGCGGAACTTGCTTAGGAAGGGGATACAGAGGGAAAAAGAGATTTTGTCTTTACTTCTGAAAAGCTTTTCAAAACTCCCATGCATTGTAAACTTAGTTGCAGCCCCATTCATGACCTTCTCCTTCTCGCTACTAAATTTAGGTCTTCTTTAAGATGATCAAAACAATCCTAGGAAATCTAACAGATCTTGCGGCTTTTGGCTTGCATCAAACGAAGTAAATTTCATGCTTCTAATTAGGGAGCCCTATCTAAACTCGGGATGCAGATCTGGTTTCAAAAAGGATGGTAGCTAGAGTAGAGTGAAATTTACGTATGACAGCCTTACAGATACCTCAGATATTGCTTCACTGCCAACAAGCCTATTCAGTACCCTGGTGAAGTTATCTGTCCCTTTTTACTGAATTTCCTTTCACCAGTTCGAATCATAATTATGCATTTAAATGCTGAGACAAGGGCAATCATTTATGAATTTCCTTTCATCGTCTTCTTGGACTAGTTGGGGGCAATCAAATGTGAATTTCCTTTCACCATCAGTTGTACCAAGTATACCAAGGATAATACCTGTGTAAAATTTGTAGTGGAGGTCTGTCAACTTGCTTTGATTACCCCGAACCAACATTATATTAACTTTCAAAGCACCTTAGCCCACAGGGAAAATGGGAAAGATTACTTCCAGGGGCCTTCCTTCGAGCAAGCCTCAATCCTTAGAAAACTGTTAAGAAACCTAGGAGAGTTAGGATCAACCTACGCATAACTTTGTTTAGTCGGAGAGTGAGGAGTTATGAGGACTGGCTTACCTTTTAAGATATATTTTCCACCTTCCAAAGCTAAAACGTAATCTCTTCTCCCTCTGTGGGAAACCCGGAAAGAGTCTTGGTTTTTAAGAAGGCAAAACCGAGGGTAGAAAGGGGCAACGGAGAAAGACCTGGAAATCAAAAAACAAGGGTCATGGATTAAACCCAACTCTTGGAACCCTTTCTTGGAGACGCTTTACTCTCTCTGCTTATTTTAATTACCTCTTATCTTTATCTAGGTGAAACTCTTAGGAACCAGAGTAAGAACTCGTTCTTTTAATGACATATCACACTTACGAGACCATCACAACACTTTAGAGACCTTCGTTTGAAAAATAGACTTCTCTGGAATTCGCACCTTTGCCTTACCATTTTCGTTCTCTTTTGAAATAACGGAAAATCTTTTATATCACCTGTTTTCAGCGAATTTATCTTCCGATATATGACCGTCTGTTTTCTCCTTTCACTTGTTTGGGCTGCAAGCTGGGATCCTATAAGGGAACAACACGAAGAGTATCAGGGCTTTAAAAGAACTGAATGCATTGAAAATTCTGTATCCCTACTTCTAGAAAAACATTGACCTATTTTATTTTTGATGAAAGTAGACTTACCAAAGAAAATTATGAAATAAAAAAGAAAACACAAACCGGTATATACAGTGGGGATTTTGGAAACCAATTATTGCATATAGTGTTTTAAATAACACCCGTTGACAGGGGCGTTGAGGATTTTACCATCCAAATTCTCTAACAGAAATGGTTTTTTTCCTTCAGGAGTTGTAACCTTGAACGGTATGTACCAGATGTGATCGAATTTACGATGTTTTGTCGAGTCTTCCTTCCTAGCATCCCATTTTAAAACCAAATCTTCGGGGAGAAATTCTCTGTCTTTGGCCTTACGATCGAATAGCGCTTTCATGTTGTCCTGGCATTTCTGCAACCTTTCGTCCACTTTGGCCCTGTGTTGCTGGACTTCAATCAGCTGGTTTATTCTTCTTGTGACATGATTTGGTTCTTCTTTTTCATCTTGCCAAAGTTTCATTACGGGAAGCGCTAGATTTATAGGTAATACTACGCCGGTCCCGTACACCATTTGGAAAGGAGAAGTGTTGATAGACTTTTTTTTGCCTATGCAATTTGCCCACAAAGCGTATTTCAAATGCACATGCCAAGATTTTTTGTTTTCACTCAACACTTTCTTAATTATATTGATTAGGCTCTTGTTTGAAGACTCGCCCAGCCATTTCCCTGGGGGTAATATGTCGTGGAATGACCAAGCACGATATTGTACTTTTGGCAAAAACTGACCATAGCCATAGATTTAAAGGCCTGGGCGTTATCTGTGACTATCTTTCGGGGGCAGCCGAATCTAGGAAAAATGTTCTCTTCTAAGAAATCTATTACCACCGAATCCATAGCCCTTCTAGTTGGAATAGCCTCCACCCATTTGGTGAAGTAATTTGTAGCAGTCAAGATCCATTATGTTGAGCGCTAGAATGAGGATTAATTTCGCCTATAAAATCTAATCCCCATTGCTGAAAAGGGGCTTCCATTTTGACCGGAACCAATGGCATCGTTGGGAGTTTATGCTTGCATGTGAACAATTGGCAAGGCTAGTAGACTCGAACCTTGGCATTGACGTCTGAGAAAAGTTTGGGCCAATAATATCCTTCCCTTGGGATCTTATAAGCCATTTCCCTCCAGGTGTGATGTCCTCCACACACTCCTTCATGAAATTGGCTTATGACCTTCTCTGTTTCTGATTCAACCAAACAAACCAACAGGAAGCCAAGTGGGTCCTTCCAATACAATTGGCTTTCGGATATACAGTACTTGACCGCATGTAGCTTCAGCGTTCTGGCTTTAGATGGGGGTAAGTCACTCAGGTACTTCAAGGTCAACAGGTAGGAAACTATGTCTTTGTACCAATCTGATGAAGCAAACTTCTCTTCGATTCTGATTTCAGTTATTTGTTCATCGAGCTCATTCATATTTATACACTCTTCACCCCCCTGTAGGCCATTTATTCTGAGAGCTCTGAAATTTGATTCAGCTAAGAGTTTAGCCAAACCTTGTCCCTTTACTAGTCTCGTTGGTTTTATCTCCAGGTCAAACTCTTGAATTTTGGCAATCCACCATCCTCTTTTGCCATCACTGTCAGACTGAACCAAAATGTCTTCTACGGAGCTGGTGGGTACGTACGCAATTACCTTGGAATGCAACATCCAGGTTCTGAAAGCCTTTAACGCCTTCACCATAGCATACGCTTGTTTTCCATTATATCATATATGAGTTTAGCATCTCTAATACTTTTGCTAAAAAAGGCTATCGGTTGCTCAAAACCTTCTTCATTTTTCTGGAGGAGTACCACGGCAAGTGTGTGTTCGGAGGCGAACGAGAAAATAAGAAAACCCTTTAGATAATCAGAGCTTGCCAGTATGGGTGCCTCGCTTATAACCTTCTTGATGCGTGCAAATGATTCTTTGGCTTCTGCTGTCCATTTCACTTCGTTGTTTTTATTTAGCATATCTGTGATCAACTTCACAATTTCAGCAAAATTTGGGATAAATCTCCTCAAAAAAAATATTTTTCCAAAGAATGACTGAATCTCTTTTACATTCCTAGGGATATTTATTCTGTCTATAACTTCAACTCTTTTAGGATCAATTTTAATTCCATATCGAGACACAATATGGCCCAAGAGTTTACTTTCTTGCATAGAAAAGTGAGACTTTTTGGGGTTTAAAGACAAACCAAACCTGCGGCATTTCTCAAACGTCTGCTTGAGATGTATCAGATGATCTTCATCAGATTTAGAAAAAAAGGTTAGATCATCAAGATAGATAACCACAAATTTTTCCCTTTCACCAATGAAAGTGATATCCATAGCACGTTGCAAAGTAGCACCTACATTCATTAAACCAAAAGGCATCTTGTCATACATAAATGTACCCCAAGGGGTGGTGAAGGTTGTTTTTTCTTTATCATGTTCGTTGATGGCAGTTTGATTGTACCCAGAAAACCCGTCAATCATCGACATCCTATTTGCCCCAACTACTTTTTCTAAAATGTGATCCATTTTGGGTAGAGGGTAATTATCTTTGAGGGAGGACTTATTTAGATTTCTAAAATCAACACACAGTCTAATTTCCCCGCTTTTCTTTCTAACCGAGACCAGGTTTTCTACCCAATCGGATTATATCAGTGGTACGATTATTTTTGCATCCAAGAGCTTTTTGACTTCCCTTTCGACCACGGGCAATAAAATAGGATTGATTTTTCTGAGTTTTTGTCTAAAGGGTTTGACACCAGGCTTCAGGGGTATCTTATCTTCAATCACAGTGGTGTCATAGGTTCTCAGCTCTTCATATGACCAAGCGAAAACGTCTTTGTACCACCCGAGTAAGTCTTTATACATGCTTTTTACCTTGGGAGGAAGGTACTTTGATATTTTTATTATCCTAGACTCCTCTTTGGTCCCTATGTCGCAGTCTTCAACCTCTTTTGGTTGGGGTTGCAAAGCATATTTTAAGGGCATATCATTTTGGTCAAAAAGTCTCTCAAGAGGGATCAGTCCCTTCGGAATCTGATTGTTCTTTAAAACCAACATGCGATGATTAGCAATTTTCTCTCGGAACTCCTGAGGCTCCTCTCCCTCTTGCATGATCCAGGCATGATCGTTTTGGTTCTCCTGGTCAATGTGGGTTTCGGAGAAATCACTCACCATTTCCAGGAACTTTCTGATCTGTTCGTCATCCTTGAAGACCTGCCAATGTTGTATGTTATTTGGTATGGATGGTCTGTGCCTTACCTCTATGTGGTATTTTAATTTGAAAGTGGTAGGGGGTATGAAAGTTGAAGTTGATTTGGCTAACGAATTGGCTTGCAAGTTTTCGGCGTGTGGGATGAAATGAACATTTACCGATGAAAAGAAATTTTCCATTAAATCCCAAGCGCAATTCATGTAAGATCTCAATCTTGGGTGTTTGGCCTGGTATTGTCGGTTTATCTGCTTCACTATCAACTCTGCATCTTTGTATACTTCCAGGTTCTTTATGTTTTGCTTTCTGGAAGCTTCTAACCCTAAGACTAAGGCCTTATACTTGCATACGTTATTGATGCAGTCTATATCCCATTGAAGCATGTAAGAGAAAGGAATAAAAAATTCATTTCCAGGTGCTACAAACAGTACTCTTGCACCTGCTCCTTCATATGACATGGCACCGTCAAAAAACATTTTCCAAATTCCAGTGCTATACAATTTTTTGTTTATCTTTCCTGATTCATTTTCATCTATGTAATTCTCTTCTGTACAACTATTTACACCATCATCAAAAGACAAAATACAATTTCCTAGATCTTGATCGGCAACATAAATAGGAAAATTGTTAGGATTCTGCGGGTCGCTCACTGTGTATGCTAGCCTCGTTTCCCTATATAGCCGAGTAAATTGTCCACCAAACACAAGAATCATGGCGTAGGTCATGTCTAGTTGAAGAGACCTTCCAAGTTTTCCTCCCCACAACCTAGATAGCAGTAAACCATACTTCGAAGGTATATCGGCGATAACTACATCCATCATGATGCTTTTCATCGAGACCTGTGCAAGGGTGACTACTAAATCTTTTATCATACCCATGCACTTAACTCTTCTTGAATCGAAAGAGTAGAGATCTCCATAAGGCCTGGTGATCTCGAGGCCTAGTCTGTCCATAATAGACTTGGACATCACATTATGCGAGAACCCAGAGTCTAGCATGCAGTTATGCAATAGTTGATCATGCATATTCAGGGTAATATAGAAGGGGGAGACGTTGTCTCTGGCACCCTCGAAATGTGGACCAAAAGTGATATTAGGCTTATCATCTTCCAAGTTTATCACGTCAGAGTGACTTTCTAGATCTGAAAAACCTATCATTTTGGTTATCTGCTTTCGATACACAGGATTTTTCGCTAATTAGACCAGGGGGATCAGTATTTTGATCTTATTTATCTCATTTTCAAGGCTGAAACCTCCACTACCTTTGTCTGTTTCTCTGGTTGAAACCTCGGACTCCTTCTTTTCTAACTTATTTGTTTGTGCTGATTTATTTCCCGTGAGTTTATCTACCAGTATATGTGTTTCAGCTATCTTAGTTTATTTTGCTTGGGTCTCAGCCTCCTTTACTTTGGGATTCAGCGAATCTACCTCTTTTACTTTGCTATTAGGTATCTCAGTCTCTTTTGGAACGGGCTGGTATATTTCTCCTCAGGGGAGAATTTTCTTGGGTTGAGGAGTTGACGCAGGTTTGTTTTTAGGCCTCAAGTTGTACCTAGGTTGGACCTCATCCATTATAGAATCGGTTATTTCTTGATCAACAGAAACATCAGTGTTGTTTATGTCAACGTCTTTATTTGATGGTTGCAGTGTGTTTAAGGACTTCTCGTAGTCTTCTTTAGTTAAGTAAGGTTGTGTGCAATCGTCACCCAAATTTGTCACATCTTCATCCAGGTCCTCAAAATCTTGCAGGTTGTTTCCTCCTATAAAATTTTCATTTTTTAAAGGAGTTTGAATTTTTTGGTCTTCATTTTTAATCTGTCTTTGTTGATTTTGAGGATTGGAGTTTCTTCTGAATTCCCTCTTCACGAAAGGATCTACCTTGGATTGATCTAGTTCCATTCTGGAAATCTTATTTGATAACTCTTTGATTATCCTATCCATATCATCATTTTTATCATCTGAGGATCTACTAGGCCCTGGGGGTCCCTCTTGTTCCCTAAAACGTTTGGTTTCTCAGTTTCCCATTTCTACCTTTGTTTTCAATTTTCCAGAAGCCATCATGTTAGATTCTATCTCTACGGCATCATCTTGCATTCAAGTCAAGGCAGCCCCTCTCCTTTCTCTCAAAAGAAGTGTGAAATCAGGTTCGAAGGCTCCCGCAAAGGTTACCTTGGCTACAGGTTGGGATGGTTTAACTTCGACTGGGATCTTATTATATAACTTGTTAAATCTTTGAATGAATTCCATAACAGTTTCCGAATTTTATTTTTTTAAAGACCCAAACTCGGTCAAATAATACAAATGGTCTTTCCTTTCGCCCCATTGTCTAAGAAAAGAGTCTTCTAGGGCATCATAGGATAATATCAAACCTGCAGGTAGACTTCGAAACCAAGTTCGTACTTGTCCTTCGAAATTCTGGACGAACAACCTCGAGTATACGTCTTCGTGTTCGAGACCTAGGATATCTGCAAACTGATCAAAGAAATTTATATGTTCGATCGCGGTCAAGTCCCCTTCCCCTGTAAATTTAGGTAAGCTTTTCATGTAGTTTTCAAGAAGGTCGTGAAGAGGGACAGGCAGGACCAGAGGTGCATATCTTGCAGCTAGTTTAGCGAAAACTCTGGGATGCGGGGGTGGCCCTTAACCCCCACTCCTCCTCCTAGAGCCCCTCCACCTCCCCCTCCTAAAACCCCTCCACCTCCTCCTCCGGAAGCAGCCATCGGTACTACAGGATAGGAAAATGGTGCGTTATAAAGAGGGTTTTGGAACACTAAAAGAGAATCCTTAGCTTCTTCGACAGACGAGAAAACTGAAGAAAGATGAAAAGGGATGCGAGGAACCCACGGACGTGGAATCTGAGTATATGGTATACTCTTTGAGACTAGGCAGGGTCATGAAATCTAACTGAAGGGTTGGCGGGATATCGATCACTGATAAATTTATTGCGGGATTTTCACCTTTATGTACGTTAGAGGTTGTTGGATGGATTTCACTTTTAACTTCAGGGAGAGATAAAGTTGGGTTGGTGGTTTCAGGGGGGAAATTGTGCGAAGTTGAAGGTTGAAAAGAACTCTTAGCCTTGGGCTGTGGGTACTTAAGTTGGTAGATGGCAATGGTCGGCTTAAGGGAACCTTTTGTTTTCAGTATTTTTTCGAGATCGGAAACGAGCGTGGTCTGTTTACCATCCAGGTTTTGTCTGGTGTTCCTTCGCCCGGAAGCCAACTTACTTAAACATGGAGTCGCCAAGTGAATGATGAAAGTTTAGCCTTAACAAGGTGTTCACTATCAAAGGGTAGGAACTAAGAATTTCGTTCTCCCAGGGAAAAGGTTACGTAACTTCGGTCCCCGGCAACGGCGCCAAAAAGATGTTGTTCCAGAGTCTGTACTTAAGGCTAGAAAGTATAGGGTCTATGCATCTGAAAGTGGTGTGAAAGATAAAAAGGGGGAGGATCAACCTTCGGAAAAGGAAGCTAATGTTGATTTCTAAGTTGCCTCTATCTCGCTTCCAAAATTTCTTGGATGCTTATATCTCGTTCAATGGCGGCCCATGAACGTTCTAGTTCTACCCGGGTGGTGGTTGCTTTAAGTATGGTGTCGAAAAGGTTCAGAGCGATGGTGGTTTGATCCAACAAGTCGGGTTCAATATTGGGTTGTCTGGCAACGGGAATAGTCATAGAGGAACAGGGAAAGATAAAGGAAAGTTGAAGGTTTAGGATGCTGCCTCAAATTTTGGATCGTAAAAAGAGTACTCTCGAATCCGAAATCACAGATAGAATGAAAACCAAAGGCCTTTTACTGTAACTGAGTTAATTTTTAATAAATCATGTGAGAAATGTGAGAAAACATTAAGTTGTCTATAATGCGAGGCTCCTATCAAGGGAGAATCTCACCTTGTAAACAGAAGAAGAAAAAGATAAGAAGAAATCTGACGAAGCATAAAATATAAAGATCTAAAAAAATTCACAAATCTTGTACCTGCTGATAGCCAATACAGAGGAAAAACTGCAAACGATTAGACATCTAAAATTTGGTCACCACTGTAGAGGTTATACTAAATTGTAGTGAAGCATTCATCATACATATATATGCAAAATGAAATTGAATATAAGATAACAGAGGAAACAAACTCATCACTCAGTCTTGACAGAATCAAGAATCTTCGGATTACTTTGTATTAATTTTCAAACGAAAAAGTATCTATTACAATCGGCCAAAAAGGTCTAGTCTCTTTTCCTTCTTCAAAATGCCTATATATACAAACTTCTTAACATTTGAATTTCAATCATTCCTGAAATTTTCGGTTACAAAATGAAAAGTTCAAGTGTTTTTCTTTCTTTGCCTTTGTCATCTTTCATGTTGGTGGAACACCTTCTTTTCTTTACTCTTTGGGTTCTAAAAATAGAACAGGCAGAAACTTGTCATTATTTGGTACCGGGAACCTGTCCTTTCACCTACTTGGTGCAAGTGACACACCTCTCCACCAATTGGGCTATCAACCTGGAAGGCTCTGCTTGGTGGTTTGCCTCAAAAGTGTAACAATCCTTCACAAACTGTGGCAACCTTCCTCCCACTTGTCATTCTTTGGCGATGATAGAACATAACTATATGCTTGGTTTTATTAACCAATTATCCACTTGCACTATATCAGACTAGTTGATCTGTGATATTTCAGCCTGCTCTTTTTCCTTGTTCTCCTTGATATTTAGCAAGTGCTTGGCTATATCGATCTGGCCCAATTTCCCAGCACTGCTTTCATTATTGAGACTCAACAAACTTTCATCTATAAAGCTGAAGGTTTCTTCACAAGAGTTTCTTACCTCTTTAGTGTGTTCGTTGCTCTCTAATATGTTTCACTCCCACGCCTTCAGCAAGATGTTACCTCTGGTCTGCTCTGGGATGGAGAGCTTGGAACTACTGCCCATTTCCTTTTTCGTCATGGCTATGACATCCTCTTGGAAAGCGACCTGAGCCGCCCCAGCTTCTCTTTCTCTCAAAGAGAAGTCTTCCAACACTTGATCAATGATCTAGCAGTGGTTTTGAATGGTTTCCACTTTAGCGAGTAAATCTTGCTGAGTTTTTGACACTCTTTTTCGGATTTCGATAGCTTGGGATTGGAATATCCCGATATCTATCACTTGGCTCTCGGGGAAATTTAACTTTTCTTGTAACTGCCCTATCAATTCTTCTTGTTGGCTTATCTGTGACTAACTGGTCTAGGCCGACAGTTGTGTTTATTCGAGGTCGGATTTGAGTTGCTCGATTTATTTTTGATCAGCTGCTCTCACCAGCTCTAGACCTGTGTTCATCTGATCTCTGACAATAGCTTCTATTGTAGCTAGCTTAGCCTCCAAAGTTCTGATCAAGCGGTTCTTCTACGTTAATTGTTCTTTTAGGGATCCGACAGAGTATTGGTTGGTTGTAGCAAAAACCCCCAACGTCCCTGCTATCTGAGTTGCGAATTCCCCCTTTTTCATGGCTTTGCCATCGGCTAGGATTTTGAATTTTTTGGGTACCATGCCCGCTTCTCGGTAAATCTCTTGCTTCACAACGGCCTTTCTCTTCTTATCGAAGAAAAATTCGTTCGGAGGCAACTCTTCTACAGTAATAGGCATTATTTCTTCGCCGAAAATCCATCCCTCGCTGGGGATCCCCTTCGTGGACTGTAGGGGAGTGACAGAAATCATGGAACTGCCAATTTCCTTGGATGATTTCCCCGGGGTAATAACCGAGGCTAGCTTACTTGGAGAGTTGGGGATCTCAGCTTCCTGTTTCGGGTCCCCGGTTTGCTTTTTCTTTTCCTGATTTTCCCCTTGGTCATGTCCTAAATATTTGGAGCCCTTGGCTTCCATTTGTTATACATTTGCAGTCGGAGGGTTCTTACCTTGTAAGACTGGCGGAAGTCAGCTTCGTCAGTGTTCTTTAAATTTGAAGAAATCGGCCATCTCCTCAGGTGACAGGGTTTGAATCTGACTTAGAACCTCGACATAAGATCTCACCCCTCAGAAGATGTCGTCATGAGGCGAATTCTCATGTTCATATATGTTTAGGCCACAACTCGCCATGTGATTACCCACGACCTTGTGTGGGTCGTGTTTCTTAAACTCAATGTGGACCAATTTAATATCCTCTAAGGCCACTGCCTCAGCTTTTGTGTGTCTGAAATCTAATAAAGAATATGTATTCAAATGAATGGGGAAGGGTGGCCATACCTTCTTCGAAAAACCTTTAAGCTCTTTTCTTATGCCATCGATCACGATTTGCCTGGCAATTTCGCGACATACCAACCTAACCGGCATAAATAGTGGTAGAGAATACGGGGGCACAGAGGCGCCAAAAACCCTAATGTATGAAAATTTTGCTTCTACATACCAGTCAGCCACACTACTCAAGTTGGTGGCAATGCTATCTGAAATCCTGGGTGGTGGGTTACCAAAGATGGAGACATACATCGGTACATTTACTCAATTGAAAATCTCATATATGAATTATGTGGTCTTATCCTCCCAAAGTTTTGAGTGATAGACATGGATAGGCTTAGCATCAGATGGAGTCCAGCTCCATCTCATTAGAGTGAAAGGCATCATGAAACAAACAACGTCCATGATGTAGGTGGACATGAAAAATGAGGCGGCTTTCCCATTTGCCTTCTGCGCTCGATATTCAGTAATCCGACTGGTTAGACTGTCTAACAACAGTTTGTCCCAGTCAAAGGAAAAACCTTCAGCGACTGTATGAATCAGAGGCACCCACGGGAGGTAAAAGTGTGTGGTGTCCTCCTTCCTGTACAACCTACAGGTCATCATTGCTATATACCTGAATTGTGGTTATAAGGAAGAGATTGAATAAACTTCGTTACCATCCACCCTAAATTTTGTGGGGTGCGAGACCCAATCTTTGACCAGATCAGACAATTTTTTGTCGTATTGTTGGCATTCCTTTCGCTTGAAATCTTCTAGAAACTCGGCATTGTACGTGAAGTTTGGCTTAGGTGACAGTTGATACATTGCCTGCAAATGTTCAGGTCGAAAAGTCCCAATCGTCACCTACTGCTCACTGATAATAGTCCTGGTCGGGATATCCACATGGTCTAGCGCCCATCTAATCATATCATAATAGGGAAGGAGTCGTGGCCTTTCCACTATTTTTTGCATCTCCGCTTGAACGACGATTTTGTATTTGGTGGCCAAATCGTCCTTCTCGTTATCGCTAGAATCATCTAAACAATCCACCAATTCGGACTGAAGAATGTCGGAGACGTATGACCAGGTTTTGACGGTATCAATACTTCGGGGTGAAGCATCGGAAACAGTATTTGAACCTTGCCCTGAACTCTCAGCAATCACCTTGGACACTTTTCGTGGAGCCATGATAGAGGACTCTGTACTCAGCTCTCCTATAGTAAAGATGTAGATACAGACAAAAGTTAGCCTGATGAAAAAGCTTCTTTGCGCAAAATAGAAATGAAATTTGAAATAATGAAAGAAAGAACTCCTTTATCTTAGCCATTTAAAACCCCAATGTCCTTTTGAATAGAACGGTCAAATCGTTTTAATGAAATATTTAGCAGTAAAAGCAATATCCTTTTATGTCACTTCGTCGTATCTCAAATAAATTCCATAATTTTTTTACGAGTCGCAACATAAATTAGCACAAAGACATTTAAAATTACTCCATAGACGGTGCGTATTAAACTTGTATTAATGCATTTATTGATCTGGCTTAGCTCCTTTAATTAGGTTTTGTTTTAGTCTTTAATCTCCTTTTTCGGCGTTCGCCATATCGAGAGAAATCACCCCTTCCCTTTGAGCCCCCAAAACCCGAAATCGCGATGATGTGATTTAGTTTAAAAAATGTAATTTGCATCATGTGCTTAAAGAATATCGCGACTTCGCGACTTGGGGCTACGATGGTATAGTTCTTTGGAAGAGAGATTGCCGAGTCGCAAAACCCCGAAAGTGTTTGACTATGGTTTAAAGCGACTTACCCCCTACACTAACCTGAGTGACTTTTGAAGTTGTCTCGCGACTTCACATATCGGAGTTTAGAAACCTTGCAACTTGTAACTTCTGAAGCGTGAAAGCACGAGGTAAAGAAAAGTGATAGACTTGCTTAATGGCTAGGTGATGATTATTTAGGACTATAATGGTTATCGCCACTTCGCATGTCAAGGGAAATTTTTGATTGCAAGAATTATATTTCAACCATCTGTAAAAGGCGGCTCCAACAAGCCCATTCCAATATATTGTGATAATACAAGTGCCATCAGTATCTCAAAAAAATCGATGATGCACTCCAAGACGAAGCACATTCCAATCAAGTATCACTTTCTACAGGAACAGGTTGCAGAAAATAACATCAGAGTTGAGTATGTGGGAACAAAAGAACAAGTGGATGACATCTTTACAAAATCACTTCCACAGGAAGCCTTTGAATATCTTCGCCAAAGACTTGGAGTTATTTCTACTCCAAAATGAATGCTTTTTGAATGTTTTTTGAATGATTATATTATATGTCTTATATGTACACAAGGAAGCACCATAAGAGTACAATTCAGTCAGGGGGAGAATCCCCAGATGGAAAGATATATTTTCCATTGATGACAAAGGGGGAGAGATTTATCAGATGCAGAGGAAAGAGGCAGATTTATCAGATGAAGAGGACAGAGGCATGGTTCCAGGGGGAGCATGGGTGATATGATTTCAGTATTGCATCAGAGTGTTTCCATCAATGTCAAAGGGGGAGATGGTTGATTAAGGTTGGTTGTCATTGATGTCAACCCTTGAAGAAAGCCCCATAGCACAAAGGTTTGGGTAATGGACCCAATATTGTTTGATGTAAATATGACTCATTATTGTTTTTTCATGGTTGATAAGAAGTAAATATGGATGAACTCCAAAGTGGTCCCCTTATGGTGAAAGCCCTCACGGGAAGACGCTTTGCAGAGTAAGAGAACCCATGCTTAATTGTGGAATAATGAGATGAAGGACAGTAAATTTTTCAAGGAAACTATCCTATATGGATATTTCTTGTCATGCCATTTCCGATGGTATGGAGAACGACACATAACTCCTCAGGGTTAGAGAGTTATGACCATGTGAAGTTGGAGAAGCCAGGATTGGGTAATGGACCCAGGTTTGTTTGATGGATAACCATATGATTTTTGATATATTTGAAGGTAATAGTATTCTATATGGATAGTACATGTCATTCCATTTATGGTGGTATGTGGAATGTCACATAACTCCTCACGGTTTGAGAGTTATGGCCTTACGAAGTTGGAGGACCCTCATATGTCATCTAGAAGCCCCAAAAGGTCAAAGTAGTC
>ML805151.1:32795-51100 GCA_009831015.1 Picea engelmannii | reverse complement strand
ATAATAAATTTAATGGAGAAATTAGAAGTGGGTTAACCTTAAAATAAGGAAAGTGGGCCAAGTGACCTAGAAGATGTTTTTAAGGAAGCTACTTGGAGAGTATAAATAAGAGGCAAGGCTCTCTCATTTTAATTACACTTGAGCATATTGAATATCTATATGTTTCTGAGGTAACCAAGGATATCTAGGCCTAATTTATGAGGGAAGGTGAAGAAAAGAAGGCCGAAATGGAAGGAAGGATAAATTCTTTTGATGGTACTTTCTAAGGTATGTTATTTACAGGTCATATCACCATTTTCTCTATAAAAAAAATTCTATAATGAGTCAGACTGTGAAATTACTATTCCATTGATAACACATACCCAAGTATATGTGGTAAAAAAATTCAGCTTGTGGGTCATTGTATTTTGGGAGTTACACTACGTGGAAAATAGGGTTTGTGGTTAGTCCTAAAACTAGTCAAAAACAGGTGTTTCGGGTAAAATCATCATAACTTCTTCGTAACAGATCCAAATTCAGTGAGAACAAATGTGTTGGTTGGGGTACAATCTGTAGTATTCTGTGTAAATTTTTAGATCAATTCAGAAAATATTTCGTGCGGGGCACGCTCTACAAGGTCGCTCTCTAGAATAATAAAAAATTCAACAAGGTATGCCATTTTTGCTATAACTCCTTTTTTGAGAGGTTCCAAGTAGTGACACCTGGATGAATTGCATAAAAAACATTGAAGAACATTGTGTATCAGTTTCAGATCTTTATACATTACAGGTTCAAAGTTATGAGTACTTCAACTTAGGGTTGTTGACTAATCCAAAACTAGGCATGTGAGACTAAAGAAAAGTTTGATGAAAATGCTAGTCTCTTGTTGTTAAAGTTAAGGAAGGTTTGCAGGAATGTGATCATATACACCAGGCTAAAAATCAAATTTGGATGATGAAATTGATGAGGGATTTTGGTTGAGGTACATGTTGAGTACATGGTTGAGACAAGTAGTTGATGAGTTGGCACATACATGAGGTGTATAGTTGATGATGTTGGTACATATTGATGAGTCATAGTTGATGAGTAGTTGACACATGATTGGTACATACTTGGTACATGGTTGGATGTACTTGTTTATGGTATAGGTTCATTACAGGTTGTTTGGTATAGGTTGGTGCATGGTTGATGCACTTGTTTATGGTACAGGTTGATTACATGTTAAGGTACATGTTGATGCATGGTTGATTCATGGTTCAGATTTATTGGTACAGGTTTACAGCGGTATATCTCACAGTGATAGTGTGACAGTGGTTCCATCATTCTACTTCTACTTCAGGGTGGCAGGACGGGGCAAGGAAAGGCAGTTGTAGCCACCTTCCGGTTGTAGCCAGAGAACATAGGGGGTTGTAGCCAGAGAATTGGGGAGTTGGAGCTTCCCTCAGGTTGTAGCCAGAGAATTGGGGAGTTGGAGCTTCCCTCAGGTTGTAGCCTGAGAAACTAGAGGGTTGGAGCCTCCTTCCAGTTGCAGTTGGAAAACAAAGGAAGTTGGTGCTTCCAATAAATGTAATTCTTCAAGACATATAAGAAAAAACATTTTGTGGTTTTCTCCCGATTTGGGTTTCCACGTAAAACACTGATGTACTGTGTATGTGTGTGATTGTTTATTTCTTACTACTCATTATTGGATAATAATTCTACATTGATATAACATTTGAAGAAAAAGGATTATAATTACGCTATTACTGATTCACCCCCCCTCTCAGTAATCCAACAAATATTGTTTCGGTGGAAGCTCTAATTTTTGAAACCCCATCATAACCCAAAAAATCACTCCCTTTGACCTAAGTTGTCCTCTAGTTTATGATGGTTATATTGAGTCTTGCACTAAAGAGAGGACATTCTCTAACCATGTTATTCTAATTGAGATAGATAGCCATACTACTTAGATTCCATCTTATACCAAAGGAGCAAAATTGTATCGTTGTGTAAAGGAGGATCGTTTGGAGGCGAAGAGATAGTGAGAATTCAATGAACCGTTTGGAGTCCCAGACATCATGAGATTGCAGTACACCCGAGTTGAAATGACCATTTGAGGCAGAAATATGTGAGATTGTATTTCACCCTTTGGAGTGTCAGATTAGATCAGATTATGATTAGGGTTATATTCTATATTTTCTGGGAAGGGATGGAGATCGTAAAATGCACTGCACTGTTCTATATTCTATATTCTATATTCATTTTTCCTTTGACTGAATTGTTCAGGTATAAACTCAAATAAAAATAGTTTTAATCAATTTTGGAAAGCTGGGGATTATGATGTCCAAAATGAACAAAAGTGATCTTTACCAAGTGGTGTGTATCATGTTCAAGTACATCCAAAATTCCACCATTCTAATGCGACTTCCCACACATGGGAATTTGGAGATATTTCGAAGTTGCTTGATAATGTAGTTGAAGATTTTCAAAATGTTGCAACTTTTGTCACTGTGGAAAAAATTCATAACCCTAGGAACAATAGTCCAACTCTTCTTTTCCAAGATAATGGAGGTGGAATGGATCTCGATTTCATGTGGAAATGTATGAGCTTGGGTTACTAAGTGAAAACTAATAGCACAACTATAGGACGATATGGAAGTGGATTCAATAAAAGTACGATGAGATTAGGTGCAAATGTGATTGTTTTTAGTCGCTTTGCTCATGGAAGCCCTGCTACACAAAGTATTGGGCTCCTTTCTTACACATTTTTGAGGAGAAATATTCATAGTTGTTAAGGAATTCATTTCTTTATGAGCATCAGATTGTATATTCCCATCAATAGAGTCCAAAAGAAATCTAGAAAAGAATTAGAAACAAAAATTACATGAAGAGAAGATAGGATGTCCTCAACTTGAGATATCTCTCCTCCATCATGGCCTCTGCGGTGTTGAATAAACATTTCCATTAAGACAAAGGTGAGGAAAATTTTAAGTACCCCACAATCCCAATAGTGCACACGTGTGGTTGGGTATGTTACAATTGGTATTAGATCCAATATTACAACACTAGGGGTTGTATGGGCTCAAGGGAAATGAATGACAATGCTTTTGGCGTTTAGAATTTGAAAAAGAATAAGAAAAAAACATGCTCAAAGCCTTCGTGAACATTGATTGCAAATTTATTGTAGATATAGATTATAGTTTCTTGAAAATGAAAAGCTATGCTTCAAATTAAAGAGAAAATAAATTGTTTGTGAAGTTATCCAAAATTACCCTCTTTTGTTTGATCTTTTAGAAGCATAACCAACCAAAAATATTTTTAAGTGAGCATGATCCATATTAAACCCAGATCCATAATTTGACAAGAAGAATTAAAAACATGAGAGGAAGATGTTGTTTTACTTATATGGTATTTTGTCATAAAACAAGGTACTTTGAGTTCAAGGATAGAGGTTAGTTGACAAGGTGCTTATTCCATGCACGTAAAGTACATATGTGTTCTTTATGCTTGGAAGACTCAAAATGATTTGGCCATCAACCTTCTGCAAGAGGGTACTTACTGACATTTTTTTTAATCTTGAAGGTAAGACCTGGTGTTTGGAGGGGCCTCTGTATGATGGAATGAACAATACTGTTTATGAAGCTATGGAATCTGTGTTTCGACATCTTTGAGTAAATTCCAATCTATGTTTTTCTATGGATAATATTTTTTGATTTGTCCTTGGAATTCTACCACGAGTCAGTTTTTTGACAAGTAGGAAATTTATTAGGATACTATTTGATGTCCTCAAAAGTTACAAGAGGGTGCACTAATATTTCATGTTCAATCTTGTATATTTAGATGATAGATCTCAACGAGTCAATACCAACCTCAACTTTGAAAAGAATTGTTTACACCTAGGAGAAACCATTGGAATATGAGTATTTTTATTTTAACTATAGGACCTACTCCAAGCCAGGGAATTTTGCACTTGCATGCCAAAAAAAATAGAAGTAGGAGGGTTTAAATTTGAATCCTGCATAAGACAAGCTACTCCCCCTCAAATCCAACAAATATTTTGAAGACTTCCTTAGGCAGGAAGGAAGTCAAAAATTAGATCTTCAAAAGCTTCAAAGAAAAATAAGCCAACCCATAAACATAGTGCAATGGAACTTAATCATTTTTAGGCACTGGAGGAGTCCAAACTAAATGAATCCTAAGACTGGAGATCTAAATAATATTTACCCCTAGGAAATAATTTTGGCACAACAACTTGCTAAAGGGACAACTCAAGCCTAAGGATGAAAATTTGGAGGGATTTATTCTCTATGTTGGAATATAGTCTAAGGAAATATTTTGGGCCTTAATTGTATGAGAAAAGGAGAACATATCAAGTTCACTCATCTGATCCCATCCCATACAGAGACAGGTGAACAATATAAAGAGATACAAGATACTTGTATTTGGAAGATTGGTTGAAACTAGATACCACATCCAAATTGGGGATCAAAATCATGAATATTAGCCATACCTAGACCTTTACAAAGAAAAATAGATGGGAAACACGCCAATTTTTTTTTTTTTTTTTCGATAGCACTCAACATGCTCGTGGTTTCAACCATGATATATTGAAAATTAGGTGTTTCCTATTAGTCTCTCTGGACTAGAGGAGTGATCACCTCTAGTGTCAAATTTTGATCTGCAATTTTCCACCTCTTTATAGAAACACCATTTTAAGTCTTGAGGTTACAAAGTTTTTTTTTTTGTTGGGAGAGATCACCTCTAATGCGAAAATATCTTAGAACACCCAAATCTGTCACTGTACCTCAAGAGTGTAAATATAATTACAACCACTGATATGAAATCTTTGTAAACACCTTGCAATTAATTCGTTGCCTTGTTGTGGATTGTGAAAATTGTTTTCACATGTGATAAAAAGGTATATAGAAGAGTAGAAGCATTGTCCTTGGGGATTGAAAACATGCATACTATTAATATGCTATATTGGAGGAGATGCTTTCCTGGAACAAGATTATGTTGTCATCCACTTTTGTGCCACATCAACACGTGATATTCCCAAAGGTTTATTTATGTGCCTCATATTATTGAGGATAAAGGTTATACATCCTTTATACCACTGTTAGCAATGATTTTCTGCAAATTTGGAGTAGCTTTTGCATAAACATTTGTACCACATAATTGATGATGTGATGCAACTATGTAGAATAATTTTCATAGAAATATGTTTGTTGTATCTTTAAGTTAATTTTGCACTATATAAGACTTAAGAGCACATTATTTCTCGACAAGGAGTTTTTTATTGTCAAATTGGCATCTGAAAATAACCATTATTTAACCTTTTTGTTAATGTTTTATGAGCTTTAGAAACGGATTTTAGGATGTTTGTAAGAATTTGTGAGCGCAAAGAGGGTATGACATGGGAAAAGATTTGCAATCCACTCAATCATGGTAAGAATGCATTACTAGAATCGATCTCAACTTTAGTCTCCAAAGATTTGGATTATATCTTGCACAATTTAGGTATGACTTTGGGTGAATTCATTATGCACTTATTCACTTAGTTATTGTCATAAACTTTGGATCCAACTAGACTTTGTCATTGGAATTGTTAAATTGTTTTAGAATCCAAGGGAGGTTTGTAATTTTTAAACCTGTGAAGTAAAGCAATGCATACAGATTATTAAGAAAAACATAAATTAATCAATGGATCATACACATAGTACACAGAGATTTACACTAGAAAGCCTTAACTGAGAGAAAACCACCCTTCCTTGGTGTCGCACCTTTCAACTATTTATTGTATTAATTTCACCATTCACCATACAATATATACAATGTTTTAGGTATTCCATAGCTACCAAAACCCTAATCCCTTAATACGAGATTAATTTAGAAAACCACTAAAAATAGTCGAACGTTGCGCGTAACTAGGGGGGGGCATACCTAGCCCCCCTGGGACCCCCCTAGGAAGCTCCCACACACACACATGCAAAGAATATAACACATACCCAACATTCTCCCACTTATTTTTTTTCTTTGCATCCACGGGTCCACAGGATTATATAGTCAACAATCCAGGGCAACAATGCCCATTGTTACTCTACACCAGAAGAATTTTTTTGTGCTCACATACTTTGTCAATGAATCTGCAACATTCTTCAAAGTCTCAACCTTTTCCAGCAACACCTTCTTTTCTTCAACCATGTCTCTCACAAAGTGATACTAAACATCAATATGCTTTGTCTTCGAATGATAAGTTGGGTTCTTTGCTAGGAAGATTGCACTCTGACTGTCACAATATAATCTCACTGCTTGTTGTACCAACCCAATACCTGAACATAATCTATGTAAGCATACTGATTCCTTTCTTGCATGAGTGGTTGCCATGTATTTTGATTCTGTAGTTGAGAGTGCCACTACAACCTATCTTTTTCTCATCCAACTGATTGCTCCTCCAAATAGGTTAAACACATACCCACTTGTAGATCTTCTGGGATCTAGATCTCCAGCCTAGTCTGCATCAACAAAGCCATGCATGTACACCACTCTATCCAATCCTGGTCTTCCTTGGTAGCAAAATCCATAATTGGTAATGCCACTCAAATACCTGAAGACCCTCTTTATTGTTTTCCAATGCTCCTTCCCTGGTTTTGACATATACTTGCTCAAAACTCCCATTGCATGTGCAATGTCCAGTCTAGTACTGACCATTGCATACATCAAACTACCAATTGCACTAGCATACGGAACATGGGACATGTCATCTTCTTCTTCATGTGTCTTGGGACACTTATCTGCAGATAACTTTACACCTATAGGAATAGGAACCTTGACCGGTTTACTTCCATGCATATTAAACCTTTGCAATATTGTCCCAACATATTTTCTCTGATTCAACCAGAGTTTCCTGTTTGCATGATCTCTTTTAATCTCCATTCCTGGAATGAAGTTAGCAACACTGATATCCTTCATGTCAAATTTGGAGGATAGTTGCGATTTCACCTCCTTGATAACATCCATGTTATTTCCTACCAGCAACATGTCATCAACATACAACACTACATAAATGAAGTGATTACCAACCTTCTTGGAATATACACAGTGATCAGCCTTGCTTATCACAAATCCCAATCCAAGGATGTATGTGCCAAACTTTTGGTACCACATCCTAGGTGATTGCTTCAGACCATATAGTGACTTCTTTAGCTTACAGACCAACTCTTTATTTCCCTTCACTACAAATCCTTCTAGCTGCTTCATGTAGATTTCTTCTTCGAGATCCCCGTGTAGGAATGTTGTCTTCACATCCATATGTTCCACTTCAAGATCAAAAGTAGAAACAATAGATAAAATAAATCTAATAGAAGTTAACTTGGAAACATGAGAAAAAATCTCACCAAAGTCAATTCCCTCTACCTGGGAATAACCTTTTGCTACTAACCGAGATTTGTATTTCTCCACTTTTCCTTGTGCATTAAACTTCTTCTAAAACAACCATTTGCTACCAATATATTTTCTTCCAGCTAGAAACTCAACTATATCCCATGCCTCATTCTTATCCAAGGCATTCATTTCTTCAACCGTGGCCTTCTTCCAGAGTTTACTATCCTCTGAATTCATTGCTTCCCTGACAATTATGGGATCATCATCAGTAATAGATAAAGAAAAATTAGAATGAAAATTAGGTGGACTATACCTTTATGGTTTCCTTCTTTCCTTCACTGATCTCCTCAATACTAGGGTATGAGGTTCTTCTTCTTCTGCTTCATCTTCTTCAGATGATTCAGATTTTGTATCATCCAACTCAAACTCTACTTTCTCAGGTTCTTTTGGCCTTGGTAGGAATTCACGTTTGGAAACATTTTTTACCTCTCTGAAAACAACATCTTGATTGTAAACAATATTCTTAGTTTCTGGGTTCCAAAGCTTATAACCTTTCACACCATCTTTATAACCAATAAAGATACACTTTTCAGCTTTTTTATCCAACTTACTCCTATTTTCCTTTGGAACATGTACATAAGCATCACGACCAAACACTCTAATATGTTCAAGAGAGGGTTTATTTCCAGTCCATACCTCGTGTGCAGTTTTATCATCCAGCATTGATGAGGGTGATCGATTGACCAGGTAACATGTTGTACCCACTACCGCTGCCCAGAATTCATGTCCTAACTCGGCACTACTGAGCATTCTCCTTTCTTTTTCCATCAGTGTCTTGTTCATCCTTTCTGCAACTCCATTATGTTGAGGTGTGTATGGAGTAGTCTTCTGCCTTGTTATACCACACTTCTTACAGAATTCTTCGAATTCATTTCCGCAGAATTCTCCACCATTATCTATCCTCAATACCTTTATTTTCTTCTCTATCTGATTTTCTACCAGAGCCTTAAACTCTTTAAATTTATCAAATACCTCATATTTCTTTCTAAGAAATTAAATCCATGTGTTCCTTGAGAAATCATCTATGAATGAAACATAATACACATATTTACCTAGTGATGGAACAGGCACAGGTCCAAACACATCATTGTGTACAACACTAAGATCCCCTTTTCTCTTGTAGCACCAAATTGAAATATTACTCGATTATGTTTTCCATATATGCAATGTTCACAGAAATCAAAATTGAGAGTGAAATTAGACATACCTTCAACCATACCTTTATTGTGTAGTGTTCGAAGGCCCTTTTCTCCAATATGCCCCAATCTTTGATGCCACAGCACGGTCTTCTTTCCAAGGACAATATTGGTCTTGTCTTCTTTATTTTTCTTCTCATGAACAACATAATTGTTACACCCATTTGTATAAGTGCTTCCCAACAACTTGTACAGAGTTCCACACCAAACTCCCCTCATCAATACCATTTCTCCTCGTACCATCTTGCAAGTTCCCTTTCCCAATACAGTATCCACTCCTGCATCAGCCAACTTGCTTACATATATTAGGCTCCTGGCTAGTTTTGGAATGTGCAAAACCCCAGGGAGAGTTCTAATCCTTCCATATTTTAGCATCAACTTAACCCTTCCATGTCCCATGATTTTGGCTGTCGATTCATCTCCTAGGAATACATCACCACCATATTATTTTTAATATTCACAGAACCACTCCCTGTGAGGAGTCATATGGTATGATGCACCTAAGTCGATCAACCATACATCACAGTCTGCAAGTGTACCTATAGATTCTAGGTAAACATCACCTCCTTATTTAGTGGATGTTTTCACCTCTGTGGAAGAGGTGCTATAAGATCCCTTTGGTTTATCAACCTTCTTAGACTTGCAATCTTTCTTATAATGCCCTGTTTTACCACACTTCCATCATTCCCTCAAATATTTTCCTGGAGACTTAGATCTACCTGTAGATTTAGATCTCCCTCCTAAAGACTTACCAGGATTCATGTCTTGGGTACGACCTCTTACAAATAAAGCATATGTGCTATGACCATCCATGCTTTTCCACCTCATCTCTTCAAATAATAAGGATGCAACTACATCCTCATACTTCAATGTAGATTGAGTGGTGCTACCAATTTCTACAACCAGATTATCCCAAGAGTCTGGAAAAGAACATAACAAAGTAATACACTTATCTTCTTCTACAATCATAATATTAACAGAGACAAGTTGACTTACTAGAGTATTAAATCCATTTAGATTTTATGTCACAGAATCTCCATCTTCCATCCTAAGATGATACAACTTATTTCGAAGAAACAACTTGTTTACCAGGGACTTTGATTGATACAAATTCCCTAACTTATCCCATAGTTATTTGGCTATAGATTCTCCCGAGACATTCAACAACACAGAATCTACTAGGCAGAGTCGAATAGTACTCCTTTCTCTTTTGTCCAACTTCTCCTAATCTTCCTTCGACATACCAGTAGGTGGTGTACTAGTAGTTTGTGTACTAGTAGGTTGTGTACCAGTCAATTGTGTGCCAGTAGGTTGCGTACCAGTAGGTTGTGTACCAGGATCCACAACGATCCATTGTTCTTTGTCTACAAGAAGGTCCTCCATCTTGAGCTTCCATGTCTCAAAGTTTTTACCGTTGAACTTCTCTATCTCGATTCTAGAAGAGCTCGTCATTCCTCTTTCTACACTCAAATTTCCACTGCAAAAGCTCCCACTAAACTCAGGTTTATCATAGACCCGAGATAAGCTTGATATATCAAGACTGAGCCAAACCCTCTGCAACAAATGCATCCCTCTAAAGCCAAAAACGAGTTCTGATACCACATGTAAGTTTTAAACCTGTGAATTAAATAAATGCATACATATTATTAAGAAAACCAGAAATTAATCAATGGCTCATACACATAGTACACAAAGATTTACACTGGAAAACCTTAACCATGAGAAAAACACCCTTTCTTGGTGGCACACCTTTCAACTCATTATTGTATTAATTTCACCATTCATCATACAATATATACAATGTTTTAGGTATTTCGTAGCTACCGAAACCCTAATCCCTTAATCCGGGATTAATTTAGAAAACCGATAAAAATAGTCGAACGTTGTGCGTAACCAGGGGGGGGCTGGGACCCCCCTAGGAAGTGCCCACACACACACATGAAAATAATATAACACATACCCAACAAGGTTATTCATCAGATATTGGTGAACCATGTAGAAATGTGCATCATACTTAGCAGGAAGATATATAAAATTTGAAATCTTTTGAGGACAATAACACATTAAATGCTCTTAGTAACAAACAAAATATTTCAAACTTACAAAGTAGACACACAAATTGGGATCATCTATCCAGAGATCCTAGTTCTCGGTCTTACAACCAATGGATGGATTTTTATTATCTTAACAATCCAATATAAGATGTGTGGAGTAATGGATTAGCATCATAGATACAAGGTATCTTTCTATTGAAAATGGGGGTGGATTACAAGTTTTGTTGAAATTGTAAAAATCCTAGAAATGTAGTTTCATGATTAAAGTGAAGGCATATAACACAGAATATATCATTCATCAAGGTCACTGAGGAAAATAGATATTTTGTTGTTGTTGCAGTAACTAATGTCAATACATTCCTTTCCTATCCTCAAGAACATAAATTGGCTATTAAGTCCATAAGTCATGTTTATGGTTAAAGCCTTCTGGATTGAATTCTTGAGCATTTGATGTTTGAGATATGTTTTGACATATGAAGTTTGTGAAGGACATCCAATATGAATGATTGAGGACATTCACAGGACAAACTAATTTTAAGTTGAATATATGTGCATGTGTAATATGATAATGTACAAATGATGAACATGCACACTTACATGTTAATAGTTATATATTGGTCTCATTCTCATGAGTTAGTAACAAATCTATTATTTCATTTTCCCACATATTAATTTCAAATAAAACATAGGCATGCATTCACACCATGCATCCAAATAATGCTCAAATACTTCCTTCAAGCATAGCTATGCTTGAAGGAAGTATTTGAATGCATGGTGTGAATGCATGCCTATGTTTTCATTGAAATTAATATGTGGGAAGATGAAATAATAGATTTTTTTCTAACTCATGAGATTGAGACCCTTTCAGGGACTACTAGATATTGCAACACGAACATTGCATGCTGACGAAGGGTTGAATATTTTGATGATATAGTTGCCTATGGTAGACAAACTTGTGCAAAATAAAAATAAAACAAGAGGATTCTTGTAGAGATGGTTGATGAAGGGATCACATGAGAATCCATAAGGCATCAACTTATTAGATAACATTAAGATATGATGATGGAAATTGTGTAGGTATGAAAACTAATAACAACATGTGATCTGAAAGAATTGGGTAAGGATTCCTTCAAACATATTTTATATGTTTAAACAATGTATTCATAGTTGAATGCATGTGTGTCATTTATACCAGTGGGGTATGTTAGAGGAATAAACCTTTGGTATGCAACGATGGTTAGAATATTTGTGGTGCATTCATAAAATTTGTATGTTATGTTTGAGATGACTTTTGGGTTGTTTTGAATGTTGAAACAAAAGGATTATGTGCATGAATAATTATAGTTGTTTGGTTGATTGAAAGTTCAGATTGCAGGAATGATGGTATTAGATATGGTGATGAGTTTAAGTCCATAATGAATACTATGTGATACCACATGCAAGAGCCAAACATTAAGAGAAGAATCCCATACATGGAAAATTTGACTTCCTATATGAAAACCAATTTGAAATTAATAAGTGGAATTTGATGTTTGTGTGAAATGAATGCAAATGATGTTATCTTTGCAGAACATTTTCTGATCTCCACCCCTTCCCGAAAAATATAGAATATAACCCTAATCATAATCTGATCTGATCTGAAACTCAAAAGGGTGCACTGCAATCTCACATATTTCCGCCTCAAACGGTCATTTCAACTCAGGTGTACTGCAATCTCATGATGTTTGGGCCTCCAAACGGTTCATTGCAATATCACTATCTCTTTGCCTCCAAACAGTCCTTTCAATTTGGGCGCACTGCAATCTCATAATCTCTAAGCCTCCAAACAATCATAATGTTCATTTCAGTAGGTTCTATTCCTTCAAATATCTTGTCACCAGACCCAGAGCTTGACGTAGACCACCACATAGAGACTGATATAGATTTAGACGTTGACCTAGATATTGATGTAGACCATGACATAGACCTCCCTAGCTCCATCTAAGCCTAGGCATAACTTATACTCAATCCTTAACCCTATATTAACTCGAGCCATGAGTGAACTATGCATATACCTTGTGTACAACCCTTGCACCCACATATTGGTGCTCTAACCATTTCTCTATCCTTGAAAACACTTTCAATCCTAACCCCTTAGGTATTAGTTGTCCACATACCCCTATACATATTTATTCATAAAGAGGTTTTGTGTATATTAAATTCTATATATGTTGCATTAAGAGCATGCATGCACTCCCATGACTTGAATGAGTTGGTCATTTATGATCATCATGAATGTACATCGTGCATGTTCCTGTTGAGAATTGTAAGGTGACATTAGTGAGGGCATGTGCCATTGATTCTATCTGAAAGGCACCGTTGAAGGCATGAGGTGAATGTTTTAGCATGGGGATGGCAAAGGAACCGTCATTTTCTTATGGATATGGTGAACCATACATTCATGTTAGAATTTATCCATTGGTGAACCATAAACCTACATTGATATATCCATAATATATAGAGGACATAATCAAAATATTATACATAACTGAATGGTGATTTTTTAATTTAGCAATCAAACATAACAATTCATAAAACATTAAACATAACTAGAATTGATGGCTATATAAACTATGTTGAAAAGAGAAATCACACATGATCTGATGAATTGGTCGACAATACAGTTGGAATGGTTGACCCTGCATGTTTCTCTTCAGTTGTATTCCCCTCTGTTAGTCTTGAGATTCCCTCAATCGACGAAGAAAGATCTTAAAGTACCTGCCAAAATCATTCAACTTCCATAAATATATAAAAAATCAATACAAGTCATATTTGTAACACATTATTTACTCTAAGATGCATTTTTTACGAGAGTGTCAGAACATACATGAATGAGCTCCTCTTGGTTTTGAGAATAATTTATTGGACCCACGCATCTAATATTTGATCAAACTACCTCCCTTGATTTGAAGTAGAAGCAACAAAGTCAACATTGACTTTGTTTTTTCTCTGTTGGATCCAAGATTAAATGACTCCAATAAATTATTCTCTACTGAATAGGGCCAACCACGTGAAGGCGGAATCTCTTATGGCCCTTTCCNCACCCCCTCACATCATTCTCAATTCCCCAATACCCAACATATAAATCTATTGAAATATTTACAACAAAAACAAACATATATACATACCAATATTCACAATTTTTTACAATGAAAAAAAATGTTTACTTGATCCATTTGGAGTGAGCTCAATTCTCCTAAGAGAAAAGTAAAAACTATTCCATAACATCATAAACTACACTAAAGCACTTTACATCTAAAAACTAGAGAATCGAAATTGATATGAAAAGAGGCTTTATTCTATTCCATCATATGGCTTGGTTGGAGTATTAAAATGTACATGTAAACATCATAGAACTCATACCACTTTGATATATAAGTGATAACATGTTATTTTTCCAATATTTAATCATAAACTCACTCAAAATACTAAAATTAATGCTTTGGAAAATAATAGGTATAAACTCATATGTAATCATGAAAATGGTCTTAATGTAAGGCTCCGAGAAAGAGAAATATGGTGAAAATAGAATTTATATTAAATAGTTATTAAAATATTCATGTACATCATCATTTAGTAATTTTAGTTGGCCTCTTGTTCTTATCTCTATAGTTCCTAATCATTTCATCAATATCTATGTCTTCGTTCTCTGGGTGCTCTTCAAAATCTGATTGTGATTGTGTCCTCTCACAAAGAGCATGCCTAGTCACGGGGTACTCACAGGGTAATGGAGGCCATTGTGATGAGGCATCACCTACAAAAGAAAAAAAATACAAAATTTAGATGGCCAGTTTTTAAATATCATTGAACTAGTTCAATAATATTAAAAAAAACACCTGCAATGTCATTATTTACCTAGTGCATTGGTCGACACCATTAGAATGGTTGCCCCACGTGCTCCTATTCAACTGTATGAGCCTCAAGTCACATTCTCTGCCATTGAGACCACAAACTTTATAAGGACAATCATAAATGTATAAGTAAAAAAAAATAGAAGTACAAAATGTATAACTACAAAATTATTAAGTATATGATTAAAATACAACCATATTACTGTCATGTGCCAACTCGGTCATAGAACCATCGTGGGGCTTCACCCTCGTGGAATATTGGGACTGCATGGGATAACCATCTTATGGTTGCAAACTGCTATCAACGCACTGCTTTCCAATACTAGTGTGTTCGTTGACAATGTTGCTCCCCTGATTAAAACAAAGTTGTAAATATTAATAATATCCAACATGACTGTATTATATTAATAATAAAGGTTAATGTGGATTGAATTTTATTTACCTTATCCTGCAAAGTGGTTCTTGGTAACTGCCCCAAGATTTTTCGGTTTTCAACTAGAACTTTGTAGCCGTACTTGTAACCGAGATGGAGGTCTTCCTCTGTGGTTTCAGTACCAAACTTGTCACCCTGCATTACATAAGAGTATGTATTTTTAATGTTATTCGTTGCAATTACCTAAAAGTTTTAAGGCGATACAAATAAGATGTTTAGGTACTTACAATTCGTGACAACAACTTCAAGAAGTCGCCTTGGCCTAGCCTGTGTTGGCCACATTTGGAAAGCCTTGATTTTTTTGCCTTTGACGTGTCAGTCAACCTATCATCAAAAGTTTCAAGTATGTTAATATATACCACAATTTTATTTACATCTAAAAAAAATTGAAGGTATTGAATTGAAATTGTAACTTACCTTCTGGGACCAGAGGGTGTGTTTCCTTCATCTGTCAATTTCTTTTTTTTTGCATCCTCAATGAGGGCCTTCCACTCCCTCTCTAGAATCATCAAAGGACACTCATACCTATCGTTTTGTTTCAAGTGCCTCCTATATGTTTCTCACGTATATTTTAAATATTGGCCAGTTACGACGGTGGCCAAGGTCTTATTAAATGTGTCTACACCAAAAAGGCTTTCGAGATAATCCATAAATTCTTTTTTGAGGTTGGAATTCTGGGAATTCCACCTCTCTTGTATGGTGGGCCCAAAAATCAACAACACATTATTCTCCAAGGACCTATAAAAATTGTTATTCCCTACATGCAAAATGATTATATGATTATTAATTTAAAAATAATAATTTAGATGATTTAATTAAAATTTTAAAAATTACCTGGAACTTGAACTTTCTTTAATGGAAGCCCTTCTTTGTTGACCATAAATGTGCCCTTAAGGGTACATGTGTTGGTCACACGTCTTTCTTTAGGAAAATAAACCATATAGTTTGTTAAAACATTGGCCTCATCTCCGTTACCACCTCCAGAGCCTACATGTGTGGCCGATTCCTCGGTGTGCATGTCATGGCTCCCACCTAATGGTGTTGAAGGTGGAGATCTGAATAGTTGTGTCCTGGAAGCTATATGAGGGATTGTGTCAGGACACTGCGGCGTCTGTGCAGTAACATTACTACCAACACCATGCATGTCGGTGTCAGCATGATCCAAAAATCTCTATATAAGAAAGAAAACATTTTTTCGTTTAGATAATGTAAAAGTTAAAAGTCAAGCTTTCATAATTTATCTTATGACACAAAAATAAAACCACTTGAAATTATGGTTATTACCTTATATGTCTTAAGCCTTTTCATAACTTCTTTGATCCTTTCTTCGACCTCAGGAGTTTGATCTAGAATATCTAACAAGTGAGTTAGTTCCTTGTTTGCTTTCTTGATATTTTTCTCATTAAAACCATAGGGTCGGGGGATTCTTACAAATCCGTTTCTCCGAGCGAATCATCATCAACATCATGTCTTGTCGAATACATATTCGAAAAAAATAAATGATAATTCAGTTATGTAAACAAATAAAATAATTGATCGCCACATAAATGAAATGCACATTAAATGAAATTCAAAAATTGTTGTTTGTTTACCTGTTTTGTGGCCTCTTTTGATTTACCATGACCAGCCTGCCACATTACGGTAAAATTAGAACTGTGATCATTATCATGAGAAATAAATTCAAATGTATGAGAAATCCTCCTTCTTTATTGACATCCAAGGAGAAACGTTATTGTTGATAACAAAAATAGGACACACCAAGTAAACAGACCGAAGATCTCCAAATGGATTAACACCGTAAAGAACATAATGAAAATCATAAAATACGAGAGTCATTGCTTACAGATTGGGTAAATTAGCATGTGTACCACCCCCATAATAGCAACATCTATATCTATTCGATTCAAATTGTAATCAATCAATAACTCTTCCCTTGCAGCTATTGATTTTATTGCACATAGGAATACACGGTTTCCTTCACGCCCCTCAAATACACAATTGGGTTGCTTATTTGTGGTCGCAAGTTGTGTACGATTTATAAACCTTGTAATATTCCCCGTTGTTTTTGGCCTTCTGTCAATATAGATAGTTTCTCCCTTATTTTGATCATTGTCTTTTAGTTCTATATAATTTACAGCCAAGCCATATCTTCACATACTTTTTGTATATTGGACTATTCGTATCCAATATTTGTAGATATAAAAGGGTCCAACGTACTCCATCAATTTAGTTAATCCGTCATAACAAGATTTTATTCCATCCATGGAAAATAGCCCCAAACCATGTAAGGACGATGGAGAAATCCGGTATATCCTTTCATTTACACAAAAATTAGTGTTTATTTCGGGAAGATCCTTGGGTACCCATCATTTCACTATATGTTTGTACCTCAAGGGAACCTCGATGTCGTCTATGCTCTCATGATCATAAGAACATGATCCCCCTTTCGCAAGAAAAAATTCCATGTGTCTATGGAATTTTCTTATGATATTCTCATCTCTAGTTGATCTCCGCCTGTTAGACCTACTAGATGTCTCACTTTCCTCTATTCTACCTGAACTTCCCTCACTCAATGAAGATATATTTGAAAAATACATATTTTCTTGTAAGTCCTATAACACCATTAATGACATAAACAGTCATTCAATCAAGATGTAACACTAGTTCATTACTAGTATCTTGTTGGTATCATAATAATCTCATAATGATTACCATAGTGTTACTCTTTCACAATTGTATTATGATCTATTACTATTGGTATACTATCTGGGCATTATAGGGGCATGTTTGGAGTCAAATGACACATGCCAACAAGTTGTGGTAATAGGACATGATGCTATTTGGAATACCTCAGAACTGATGCCATTAGACACAGACTCAATCCTAAGGTGTCGCAATCAATTTAATGACAAGGAGACAATCCTCAATTAAATTGAGAGAATTATTTAGACGCACACCCGCTATACTTTGGTTGATAGACATGTCTATTGTCATCCTAAAGATGTGAGACCCACTATCTGAATGTTTCAAGTCACTGGTGACTCACTACTCTGCATCACATGTGCCATATCTCGCAATAGAGGAACAACATCCTAGGTGATCACTATCTTCATAATAAGTGTGATAGTGATATGGATCGGGGTTACTTCATAGCTTATGGTGTGATCTAAAAATATGACGAAGACTTGATAAACTTGATTAAATTAAATTGCAAGTGAAATGTTATGTGTTTAAGGCAACCAGATCAATTTGCAACACATAATAAAGGATTACTTATGTAGAAATAAACATAGACAGCATCAAAAATCATTGAACATCAGACATAAACACA
>ML805150.1:124465-145946 GCA_009831015.1 Picea engelmannii | reverse complement strand
TCCAAATCAGTGGCTGGTTCTTGTGTTGCAGCCACTGCAGCATCGAGAGTTTCCAACTCCTGTAATTCATCTTCAATGTTAGTGGCTGGTTCTTGTGTTTCATCCACTGGATGGATAGCTGATTGTGTTTCAGCTTCTTTATTAAAAACAAATGAGGTCTGGGCGTCTGAGTCCTGTAACTCCATTTCAATGTCAGCGGCTGGTTCTTGTGTTTCAACCGTGGCTGTTTTCTGTGTTTCAGCCATGGCTGGTTCTTGTGTTTTAGCCACTGAGTGGGTAACTGGTTCTTGTGTTTCAGCTACCCTGTGTGAGACAGATGGTGTTGCAGTTTGTGGGGCATCTGATTCTTGTGTTACAGCGCCCATAGTCGAAAGAGGCAAAGATCCCGGGATTGGGGAGGTCAATGGCTTACGGGTTGTCAGTCGAATTGGTGGGATTTCTAGAGTAGGGGTCATCAGAGGTGGTCTTGTGGAGGTTCTTATTCACTTTTTTCGTAAAAAAGGTGGAAAAAGGGAAGCTTGTTTCCGTTTTCGTAGAGGTCTTCCTCTGGTGGTGGGATGGGCGGACTTCTCCGGTTCGGAGTCATCAATGACAATGTGAAGGGCGGAAGTGGAAGAATCTGCTATAGTAGGTGACGATTCAGTTATGGTAGGGGGGCGGACTGGGCTGGTTAGTTCTGTAGTCAAAGTATGGGGTAATTCGGGAACATCTGGGGGTTTTTGTTGTTGCTGCTCGTGGGGAATTTCAGCGGCTGGTGCAGGGTTTATGGGTGGATGATTCTGCTGTTCAAAACCCCTGTTGATTAATAATTGACAAAGGGGATGGTGGGTGAGGGACAGTGTGGGTTCTTTTGCCTTTCGACAGTACGGTACCATATTTCTTAGACAACCTAATAAATAATAAGGAATGTTGACATGTCTGTTATGTCTTAGGTGAGAAAGCAGAAGGAGTTCATTTATTACCAGATGTTTGGAATGTCAAAAAGTAAAGGTTGAGCATATACACCCAGTTGGTTTGCTACAACTATTACCTATTCCTGAGTGGAAATGGGAAGTTGTAACCATGGATTTCAATACCAAACTACCCAGAACAAACAAGAAACATGATTCTATCATGGTAGTGGTGGATAATCTTACTAAAGGTGCCCATTTTATTCCAGCTAAGCTCACTCACAAGGAAACAACCATTGTTGATGTTTATATGAGGGGAATTGCTAGATTACATGGCATACCCATGACAATTGTGTCTGACAGAGATCCAAAATTTACCTCAAAATTTTGGAAGGGATTATTTAATGGATCTGGAACAAATTTGAATTTCAGTATAACTTATCATCCTGAAACAGATGGACAAATAGAGAGGGTGAATCAAGTGATCAAGGATATGTTGAGGATGTATGTGATGGATAAACCATCAAAATGGGAAGACTACCTACACTTGGTAGAGTTTTCTTATAACAATGGGTACCAAGAATCTCTAAAAGATAAGTTGGGATAACCCAACAGATAGAGTAGTGGTTGGGCTAGAATTGCTCACCGAAATGGAAGAGCAAATGTTGAAAATAAAACAAAATTTAAAGGCTGCCAAAGACAAGCAGAAAATATATGTTGATAAGGGTAGAATTCACAGGGAATTTAAAGTGGGAGACCATGTTTTCTTAAAAGTGAAAGCCAACAGAACTTCCTTGAAGTTGGGAAATTGCTCAAAGTTGGCAGCTCACTATTGTGGACCATTTGAAATCATAGAGAGGATTGGTCTAGTAACTTATATGATTGCATTCCTACATCTATGTATGTTCATAATGTATTCCATGTATCATTTCTAAATAAATATATACCTGACACTAATCATGTTATTGATTGGAATGTTATTCAAGTGGAGCAAGAAGGCGCTTTTCAAGTGCATCCAGTGTGCATTCTAGACCGAAAAATCAAACAGCTCCGGAATTTAGCCATAGGGATTCTAAAGGTCCAATGGACCTAGTATGGTCCTGAGGATGCTACTTGGGAGCATGAGGATGCAATAGAGGCAGAATACCCGCATCTTTTTGAGGATTTTTGAAATTTAGTTGTACATGGGTACATGATGCACTGAGGATAATGAATAAATAAGGGGAGGGGATTGTAATATCCCTAAGGCTAAACCCAATTGTAAATGTAAATACAAATGTACTTAATATGGTGATCTATTTTGATATGATTTTGGATGCACCTTTCATGGCATAATGTGTGCAGGTATTGTGCAATAAAATGAGGATGTGTGCACATTCTAGGAAACCATGCGCAACATATTAAGTGCACGCAATGTTGAGGGCATGAAGCCTTTATTTATATGATTTGTTTTATAGGCTGGTGAGCCAGTTATTATAAGTTAGGTTGCGTATGTTTTTGTTAGTTCAGAGAGCCTAGATGTTAAAGGCCAGTGTGCCTGTTTTTGTACATGTCTCATACTTAATATAAAATACATCACTACACGTAGACCGACCATTATAAAAGAGATGGGGGACTAAACTCCACTAGTTAGGGAAAGGGAGGGGCTAAGTTAAGGAAAGGGGCTATTGGCCCTCGACTAAGTTTTGAGGAATACTTGGTCATAGTTGACCATTTGGTACTTCAACTACCTGTCGAAGACAAAGCGCATGGAGAAGCAGATATCATAGGATCTTGCCACCTTTTATGGAACCTTTTTGGGTTTTTTGGGAATATTGTAACGGGAAAGGGATTTCGGCCCTTGTTTAGGCCTTTTTCTATGTATAAATAGAGGTATAGGGCATGTAAGAAGAGAGGCATGTCTAGTCAATGGCTTAGTTCATAAGTTGGGTCTATGTGATTAGAAGTATGTGTGACTATAAGAGCTATGTGCATGTTGTAATAAGTGTTGAGTGCATAGAGTGTGAGAAGGATGAGTGCTTGGATCTACCCAGGGAAAGAGGATTTAGCGAGTTGCACGGATATCTTGTCCTATGTGGGGTAGGATCTTGAAGGCTTAGTGCTAGTAGTAGGATCTGTGTGATCAAGTATCGTAAGGATCTGATGTGATTGCAGAAGGCCCAGACATCTTGCTAAGGAATGCCATGGGAAAAGGCCCAGTTGTGTTTGTTGTAAGGCTATGGACCATGAAGTACTGGATTGCTCTAGAATGATCGCTAGACTTGAAAAGATGAATATAGAGAAAGAAGGAGATCAAGAGACTCAGATTATAGAGGAACCCCAGAAAAAATCAGAGAAAGTATTGATGAAAATGAAAGAAACCCTTAATGATCACAAAGACCTCAGCTTATTAGAAACCTTAAAGAAGAAAGAACATATCGAAGTGAGAATAGGAGACTTCGACATTGAATGTGTTTTGGATGAAGAAACATAGGTGAACATTATGACAGAAGGAACCTGGAAAGCTATAGGAAGACCTGAGATGACCCCTTCATTAGGAGGAATAGGGTTACTCAGAGGAAAGATGGTAAACCTATGTGGAAATCTCACTCAGATATCTATGACTACTAATGGAGCTTCGAAAGAAGAAGATTTTGAGATTGTTAAGTTTGTAGAGGAAAATTCCCCGTTTACTATGTAACTTGGTAAACCTTGGATTGAGAAATATCAAGCCAGAAAACAAGAAGCAGAAAAGGACCTAGAAGAATAGAGACAAGAATTAAAAGACTTCATGAGTAGAAGGATCGCACAGTTGATTGAAGAACTAGAGAATAGATCAAGGGTTCTTGACCCCGGGAACTTGGATGACGAAGTTGACAGAATGCTAGAAGAACCACACAGGACCGAGAAGTATGTTGGACAAGTAATACCCATGGATCTGAAGAAAGAATCTTGGCACTGCGAAGTTACCATGCCAAGAGAAGAAAAGAATCAGAATGAAAAAAGGATGACCGAGACGAAGCTCACTGGGAAGAAGGCTAGAAAACTCATGAAAAAGAAAGTGAAGTTGGAGAAATTACAGAACGTTCCAGAAGAAAACCTACAGAAGGAAAACATGCAGAATTTGAGCTTCGTCGGGATCACAGAACAACGACATATGGAACTTCTCCGTGTCAATGTAATATAGTCGTTAGACGAGGATATACCCATTCCATTGATGGCCCAAATGGATCGAAAGAAAGTTATGACCTATTACCTGACTGTTAGACTACGCCATAACAGATAGATCAAGAGTTAATGGACCCTCATATCCGTTGCAAGTAGTTTGTTACAACTTTACTTACTTATTCTGTCGCACCATGCCCAGAAGACACTTTTTCCAAGTGAGAACTTGAGCTCACAGAATACCCACATTGTGGAATAGTAACTACCCCGCCTTGCTCTCTACTCAATTAAATATTAAAGAGGCCTATGGAAATGTTTAAAAAGGAACATGAAATTACAAGGTAACCTCTATTGACAGTGGCACAGTGCGCCTCACCTGTCAAATGATTCCAAGAAAGTTAGTCTGCAAGAACAGACTGACGCAAGTATCTGGGTTTGTAGTTGATATCGCGGGAAAATGTGTATAAGGAGTCCAAATGAACTGGTCAAAGTACTTAGCGGATCAACTCAAATTGGATTGCAGAGAAGTGCAAGACCAAGGATATGAGTTCCACTCCAGTTGGCTTATCCTAATTGTCTTCATAGCATGGGAGATGCCGGAGGATACTGTTTTTACTGAAACCCTACCACTTGAACCATTGTCTGCGAAGTGAAATACATTATGGTATACGACAGATATGAATAGGAAATGGCAGTCGAATACCCTCTTTCACAGATACTACATCCAGTTGAAGACCATGATACAAGCCACACCTCGCATTACTCCGAACACACTCCATAGATTTAGGCCCTTAATGAAGATCAGCGCAGCCCGCCACCTCATATACCTAACTCCATGTGCTGATGAGCACCAAAAATATCTATAGTCCTATTATAAACTCACAGGAGAATACCTTGAAGAGATCACCAAGGAATGGCTGGAAAACCTCCTCATTCCAGCAGATCCAGTGGATATTTCAGATATCACCAACCCAGAAGCTGCACAAGACACACCTGGGCCAAGTAAGACAAAGAAGACAAAGAAGACAAAGGAGACGAAGAAAACTGAAGAAGTTAAAGATATAGATATCCTCTCTGTAAGGACAGCTTCTGTCACTCCAGATGAAGAAGGTAACGATGAAGACCTAGAAGAAGTTGAATAGCAACTAGAAGATGAAGTCAAAATTCTAAAGAAAAGAAAAGGGTCACCTTCGAAGTCTTCCATTAAGAAGAAAGCCAAAGTGACCGTGACTAGAATGAAGACCACGTTCAATCCATATGACTTCAGCTTTCTCCTCACGAATTTGAATGAAGCTATAGAAGAGATCATAGAAAAGCAGGAGGCCAAGTGACAGACGATGTAAAATAGAATCGAAGTCGAGCTCCAAGGAGTACAACGAATGCTACAGTCTAATCATCCAGTCTCCACTGCACCTATGGGAGAAGGAACACCTAAAGCAAGAAACGAGTTAGTTCAACTTCACAAGATTTTTGACCTAGTCAAAGTATGCCTTCGAAAAGAAAAAGAAGTAATAACACAGGCCACCCAGACCCTAAAGCACGCACACAAGGAAATCACAGAGCAGCACCAAGCTGCAAAGCAAGAGAAGGAGGCTATCCAAGAGAAGTTTAATAAAGAACGCGCAAAGATCAAAAAGGAGAAGGAGAAACTTCTCACGAAGCAAATTGGGATTGAAGAAGTAGTAAATAGAGCATTTCGCTCTGTGACTGGCTTAGAACAGAAGGCAGAAGAACCCATAGAATTCCAAGTAATGAAGCTTGTTGAATTCATTCAGCAACTGCAACAAAGAGTAGTAGAACTAGAGATCCAAGCTATGCTGAGTAATCCACAAGAAGAACATGACCAATGAGAAGTTAATGTCTGAAGTACAGTAGAAAGGATTAAGGAACTCATTGAAGAATGTAAGCAATTAAGTAGTAGAAGTGCGCAGATACATGAGAACCTATTCGAGAACCATGAATTGCATAAATTGGAGTCACAACTCCAGGATTCGAAGTACCAAGCTGAGAAGTTACAAGTACAGCTGAAGGCCCTATCTACCATAGCGAAAATGAAGAGGTCCCATGAATAGCCCATCGTGCAGCAGCAGATTCAAATGATCCAAGGCAAGGTCATGGAAGTGACGCAACAACTTCAACCTTTGCAGGATAGGGCATGCCAATTATTCTTAGAGATTGAGAGCCAAGGAATAGACTTGGAATAGTTCATGAACATAACAGAGAATCACTTAGAAGTACCAGTTAGTAATGCACTCATTCACTAGTTTGATGAGCAAGAAGTAGTAGCAAAGAAACAGGTCGAAGAAGCTCAAGTGAACCTCGAGGCCTTCGAGGCAGTGTTACCCAAAGAAGAGTGACTCGAGATGAGTCACAGGTGAGTGTTGGGGACCTATTGGCCCTTGACCAAGTTTTGAGGAATACTTGGTCATAGTTGACCGTTTGGTACTTTGACTGCCTATAGAATATGGAACGCATGGCGAAGTAGAGATCATGGGATCTTACCACCTTTTGTGGAACCTTTTTTGTTTTTTTGGGAATATTGTAACGGGAAAGGGATTTCGGCCCTTGTTTAGGCCTTTTTCTATGTACAAATAGAGGTCTAGGCCATGTAAGAAGAGAGGCCTTGTCTAGTCAATGGCTTAGTGCATAAGTTGGTTCTATATGATCAGAAGTTTGTGTGACTGGAAGACCTTTGTGCATGTTGTAATAAGTGTTGAGTGCAGAGAGTGTGAGAAGGCTTAGTGCTTGGATCTACCCAAGGAAAGAGGATCTAGTGAGCTACCTAGATCTCTTGTCCTATCTGGGGTAGGATCTTGAAGGCTTAGTGCTAGTAGTGGGATCTATGTGATCAAGTATCATAAGGCTCTATGCATTTTGTGTAAGACTTGTGGAGCTAGTTGCAAGTCTCTATGAAAGACTGTAGAAGGCTTTGTGTTGAGTGCAAGAAAGGGGGATCTAGCGAGTTGCGCAGATCCTCTATCCTGTGTGAAGTAAGGGTCATTGAAACTCCATGTTGTAACTGCTTGACCAAGATAATATAAAGAAGACATTGTGGACATAGCCCCATGGTGGGGGTGAAACATGATAACTATGTGTATTGTGTTGATGTGTTTGTCTCTCTCTTGCTAAGTGCTCTGATATGTTTAGATAGATCTATTTATGCTCGGTGCTTATGAGATATGAATGCATGCTAGATATGATACATAATATGATAAGTGCTTAATCTATTGAGTATAACCTGTTTAGCATTGCTAAGTGCTAGATCTGAGTAATTACTACAGTGCTCTGTGCTTTTTGCAAAGTGTATTAATGAATGTATGTTAGGAAATAACTGATGCTAAGTGCATTGTAAGAAAGATAATCACAGATCTGTGTCCCAGCTAAGGTTGCAGACACCTGAGTCCTACAACAACCCCTGCCTCTACCTCGGGTGAGACTTCATCTACTTCGCAGGTGTTGCCGAAAGGGCCAGTAGTTAGGGCTTTGTTGGTGCACTCTTGAGTGTTGAACCTTAGGTTTTCCCCTGTGCCAAAAAATGGTTTCATTGTCGGGACCTGGAATTGTAATTTTTGGGAACTGAAGAAGAAGAAGCTTTGTGTGAAATAAGCTTTGTGCATAGATCTATTTCCCTAGTGTGCGGTGTTCTGTTTCACTTGTGAAGCTTTGTGACAAGAAAGAAAGGTCAGATCTAAAGAAGAGAGGTCAGATCTGAAGAAAAAGAAGTCAGATCTATGAAGAAAAAGGTTAGATCTGCAAGAAAAAGGTAAGATCTGTAAGATCTGTGCTTTGATAAAGGTAATAATAGTTAAAAATCTTAGATCTAGAAACTTTATGCTCTGTAGAAGTAAGATAAGTGAAATGTTTTGTTTCTAAAGCATGGATCTAGGTATGTTTGATAGATTCTATCCTAGCTTCAAAACTAGGGTGTTAATAGATGAAAGAAAGTTTGATATGAATTGATCTGATAAGTATAGTGATAGATATGTTATACCTATGCATTGAAAGAATTTTGGGACTAACCAATGGATGCAGGATCCTAGAAAGAAATTTTTGCAAGCTAACCCTTATGATCCTAGCACACAGTACATGAAAAGTTGGGGATCATTGAAGAGAAAGAGAGGATTAACTCTTTGTTACAATTGTAGAAGGCCCGAACATCTTGCTAAGGAATGCCCTGGGTGAAGACCCAATTGTCTTTTTTGTAAGGCTATGGACCATGAAGTACTAGATTGCCCTAGAATGATTACTAGACTTGAAAAGATGAATATAGACAAAGATGGAGATCAAGAGACTCAGATTGTAGAGGAACCCTAGAAAAAAATAGAGAAAGTATTGATGAAAATGAAAAAAACCCTTAATGATCATAGAGACCTCATCTTATTAGAATTCTTCAAGAAGAAAGAACATATCGAAGTGAGAATAGGAGACTTCAACATTGACTATGTTTTCGATGAAGAAACACAGGAAAACATTATGATAGAAGGAACCTGGAAACATATAGGAAGATCTGACATGACCCCTTCATTAGGAGGAATAGGGTTATTCAGAGGAAAGTTGGTAAGCCTATGTGGAAATCTCACTTAGATATCTATGAATGCTCATGGAGCTTCGACGGAAGAAGATTTTGAGATTGTTAAGTTCGTGGAGGAGAGCACCCTGCTTACTATGTTACTTGGTAAACCTTGGATTGAGAAAGATCAAGCGAGAAAACAGGAAGCGGAAAAGGACCTAGAACAATAGAGACAAGAGTTAAGAGACTTCATGACTAGAAGGATCACGCAGTTGATTGAAGAACAGGAGAACGGATCAAGGGTTCTTGACTAAAGGAACTTGGATGACAAAGTTGACAGAACTCTAGAAGAACCACAGAGGACCGAAAAATATGTTGGACAAGTAATACCCATGGATCTGAAGAAAGAATCTCAGCACTATGAAGTTACCATGCCAAGAGAAGAAAAGAATCAGAATGAAAAAAGGATGACCAAGACGAATCTCACTAGGAAGAAGTCTAGAAAATTCATGAAGAAGAAAGCGAAGTTGGAGAAACTACAAAATGTTCTAGAAGAAACCCTGCAGAAGGAAAACATGCAGAATTTGAGCTTCACTGGGATCGAAGAATAGCTACATATCGTACTTCACCATGTCAAAGTAATATAGTTGTTAGACAACGATATACCCATTCCACTGATGGCCCGAACAACTCAAAATAAAGTTATGACCTATTACCTAACCGTTAGACTACGCCATAATGGATGGATCAAGAGTTAATGGACCCTTATATCCGTTGCAAGCTGTCCATTACAACTTTACTTACTTATTCCATCGCTCCATGCCTGGAAGACACTTTTTCCAATTGAGAACTTGAGCTCACAAAATACCCGCATTGTGGAATAATGAGTACCCCACCTTGCTCTTTACTCGATTAAAGATTAAAGAGGCATGTGGAAATGTTGAAAAAGGTGCGTGAGGTTACAAGGTAACCTCTATTGACAGTGGCGTAGTGTGCCTTGCCTATCATATGATCGCAAGAAATTTAGTCTGCAAGAACAGACCGATGAAAGTATATAGGTTTGTAGTTGATCTCGTAGGAAAATGCGTAAAAGGAGTCCAAATGAAATGGTCGAACTACTTAGTGGATCAACTTGAATTGGATTTTAGAGAAGCACAAGACCAAGGATATGATTTCCACTTTAGCCGGCTTCTCATCCTGATCACCTTCATAGAATGGGAGATGTTGGAGGATGTCACTTTTCCTAAAACCCTACCGTTTGAACCATTGGCTGCAAAGTTCAGTACATTATGGTACACGACAGATATGAACAGGAAATGGCAGTTGAATACCCTCTTTCATAGATACTACATCTAGTTGAATACCACGATACAAGCCACACCTCGCATTACTCTGAACACACTCCACAAATTTATACCCTTAATGAATTTCAGCATGGACCACCATTTCATATACCTAAATCCACGCGATGATGAGCACTAGGAATAGTTGCAGTCCTATTATAAAATGGCAAAAGAAGACATTGAAGAGATCACCAAGGAATGGCTAGCGGACCTCCTCATTGTAGCAGATCCAATGGATATTTTAGATATCAGCAGCCTAGAAGTTGCACAGGACACACCTGGGCCCAATAAGACAAAGAAGACAAAGAAGACAAAGGAGATAAAGAAAAATGAAGAAGTTCAAGATGTGGATAGCCTCTCTATAAGGAAAGCTCTCGTCACACCATATGAAGAAGGTAATGATGAAGACCTAGAAGAAGTTGAACAACAACTAGAATATGAAGTCGAAGTTCTAAAGAAATGAAAAGGGTCACCTTCGATGTCTTCTGTTAAGAAGAAAACCAAAGCGACCGTGACTAGAATGAAGACCATGCTCAATCCAGATGACTTCATCTTTCTCCTCGTGACTTTGAATGAAGCTATAGAAGAGATCACAGATAAGAAGGAGGCCAAGAAATAGACGATGTACAACAAAATTGAAGTCAAGCTCCAAGGAGTACAGTGAGCCCTCCAGTCTAACTACGCAGTCTCCACTGAGCCTATGCCAGAAGGAACACCCAAAGCAGGAGACGAGTCAATTCAACTTCACAGAATTGTCGACCTAGTTGAAATACGCCTTCGGAAAGTAGAAGAAGTAACAACGCAGGCCACCCAGGCCCTAAAGCAGACACATGAGGAAATCATAGAGAAACACCAAGTTGCACAGCAAGAGAAGGAGGCCATCCAAGAGAAATTTGATAAAGAACGCGCAAAGATCCAAAAGGAGAAGGAGCAACTTCTCACGAAGCAGATCGGGATCGAACAAGCAGTCAACATATCATTTTTCTTTGTGACTGGCTTAGAACAGAATGCAAAAGAACCCATAGAACACCAAGTAATGAAGCTTGTTGAAGTCATTCAGCAACTGCAACAAAGAGTAGTAGAACTAGAGTTATAGGTACAGCTGAAGGTCCTACCGACCATAGAGAAAATGAAAAGGTCCCATGAACAACACGTTGTGCAGCAACAGATTCATATGATCCAGAGCAAGGTCATCGAAGTGACGCAACAACTTCAACCTTTGCAGGATAGGGCATGTCAACTATTCTTAGAGTTTGAGAGCCAAGGGACAGACCTGGAATAGGTCATGAACACAACAGAGAAGCTCTTAGAAGGACCAATTAGTAACACACTCATTTAGGAGTTTGTCGAGCAAGAAGAAGTAGCAAAGAAATAAGTCAAAGTAGCTTGAGTGAAGCTCGAGGCCTTTGAGGTAGAGTTACCAAGAGAAGAGTGACTCGGGATGAGTCACAGGTGAGTGTTGGGGGCCTATTGGCCCTTGACCAAGTGTTGAGGAATACTTGGTCATAGTTGACCATTTGGTACTTCGACTGCCTGTCGAAGATGGAGCGTATGGCGAAGTGGAGATCACAGGATCTTGAAACCTTTTGTGGAACCTTTTTGGTTTTTTTGGGAATATTGTAACGGGAAAGGGATGTCAGCCATTTTTTAGGTATTTTTCTATGTATAAATAGAGGTCTAGGCCATGTAAGAAGAGAGGCCTTATCTAGTCGATGGCTTAGTCCATAAGTTGGATCTATGTGATCAGAAGTCTATGTGACTATAAGAGCTCTGTGCATGCGGTAATAAGTGCTAAGTGCACAGAGTGTGAAAAGGATTAGTGCTTGGATCTACCCAAGGAAAGAGGATCTAGTGAGCTGCACAGATCTCTTTTCCTCTACGAGGTAGGATCTTGAAGGCTTAGTACTAGTAGCGGGATCTGTGTGATCAAGTATCGTAAGGCTCTACGCATTCTGTGTAAGACTTGTGGAGCTAGGTGCAAGTCTCTGTGAAAGACCGTAGAAGGATTTGTGCTGAGTACAAGAAAGAGGGATCTAGCGAGCTATGTAGATCCTCTATCCCATGCAAATTAAGGGTCATTGAAGATCCATGCTGTAACTTCTTGACCAAGATAATATAAAGAAGACTTTGTGGACGTAGCCCCGGGGTGGGGGTGAACCACGGTAACTCTATGTATTGTGTTGATGTGTTTGTCTCTCTCTTGCTAAGTGCTCTAATATGTTTAGATAGATCTATTGATTCTTTGTTCTTATGAGATATGAATTCATGCTAGATATGATACATAAGATGCTAAGTGCTTAATCTATTAAGTATAACCTGTTTATCATTACTAAGTGCTAGATCTGAGTCATTACTACGGTGCTCTGTGCTTTCTGTGAAGTGTATTAATGAATGTATGTTAGGAAATAATTGATGCTAAGTGTGTTGTAAGAAATATAATCATAGATCTATGTCCCATATAAGATTGCATACACCTGAGTCCTGCAACCACCCCTGCCTCTATCTCGGGCAAGACTTCATATGCTTCGCAGGTGTTGCCAAAAGAGTCTGTAGTTAGGGATTTGTTTGTGTGCTCTTGAGCGTTGAACCCTGGGTCTACCCCTATGCCAATAGGGGATAAGCTAGGAATCTTGATCAAAAAAGTAATATTATATTAATATTTCTTAAATCATAAAGTATGGATAATTATGTTATCCTAAGTTCCAAAGTTGTGGACAAGTGGGCCAAAGTAGCTCCCAACATGATAAGTGTCAATTTGGAAACATGCATACATATTGTTGGGACTTTCTAATTTTCACACTTCCTCGTCATTCTTACGATCATCTTTTCCATGATTCCTTCCATCATTCATCCATAATTCCCTAACCATTTTTCACTCACACAGTTAATTATCCTCCATACTTTTTGTCACTATACAGAGCTCGTTTCCATGACCATAGAGGTTGGTGTAGTTGGTTAGCTAGGAAGCTGGACTGAAGAAGCGTGTTTCTAGGCCCATAGGATATTGAAGAAGTGGGTTGTTAGGCTCGTGGTATATTGAAGAGGCAGGTTGTCAAGCCCGTGAGGAGTTTCTCTCTAGGTGAGAGAATTGTTGGGAACTGATTTCCTAAAGGTGCTAAACTACAGCTGCAAGGCTCTGAGACTTCATATCCGGCCTGTTGATGAATCCCTGGAAGGGAAGTGAGGCAGCCGAGGGACTGTTGAGTAGAGAAGGGGCACACTTCCTTGGGTGGGATAGACATGTGGGGAATGAGGGATTGTAGGTTGTTAGTTCAGTGAGCACCTGGGACGGAGTCTTTCCTGTTGTCCATGAGCCTTTAGCCTGGTTAGGAATCCCTTTGACTGAGTGGAGTTTAGTCCCAATTCAGAGGTGACACACTGTTGAGAGTGATGAATAGTGTGGTCTAAGGCTGGGAGTATCGTGGACGGTATGCATGTAGTTGGTGACATTATTAGCAAGATAAGTGCCATTTTTTTGTTAAAATTACATGTTGCATTATTATTTACTTGTTCAGTTTTATGGGTTTATCTTATGCATGGTTATGACTGTCTGTATATTTGTGGGTATTTCTTGCATATGCTACATGTGTATGTTTATGGTGATTTCAATGTGAATCTGTGTATTTATAGATATATTTGTATGCCTACATTTTATATATAATGCTTCTGCAAGAGTTTTGTGTGTGGATATGTTTAAATCAAATGTAGATATAAATTTATGTGACATATCTCAGTTTGGACGTTGAGTATGTTACAGTATGTTCTGCATAGAGAACGTGTGTTTCCTCTAGCGTAGCCTGTCTCGGTATGGATGGTCCAAGACATTAAAGAATGGTTTTAGATCTAAGTAAAGTGTCCGAGGGATCACATGTTTTGTCTTGTTGGTGGTCGGGGATGTTACAGTTATTATACTATGGTTGTTCTGTAGGTTGTCCTATCATTAATTCATCCTGCACCCTATAAGTATATGATGTCATCTCCTTCATTATTTCCAAGGTTCTATGATCCTCTTATTCATTTCCAACTGACTTGAAAAAATTACAAAATGTATTCTTGGGTAATGTTTAATACTTTTACATCATAAGAAAATGATAAGGATCATGTCCATGTGGTCTACATATCTCACACCATGGTCCTCCTATGGGTAAAGGATTGAGTATTCATGTCCCCAAGTACTACGCAAGCGTTGGGAACTCATTCTTATGATGTCCTTCTATTCTTCATAATGTGCACTAGAAATCTTCCCTCTTTTCCTTTCTTTTAGTCTGATTCAACTAAAATGCCAGGTTCTTCAGATATTCTCTCATCTCTTCCTCACCTAGATTTGTATGCTTGTATTGATTTTCCTCTAATTTCTAGGTTGGTTGCAAAGCCTCAGCCTGGGTTTGGAATTTTTGTTGCCTCAATGGATAATTCAAATGTGCCAATAATGAACTAAAAAATAAAAGTCTATCTTGCATATCTGTAATAGGATAATTCAGCTTACCTTTTAGTCTCTTGAGATTTTGATCAACCTCCCAAAATGAATCGCATGGCTTATGTTTGATCTCTATCATCTCATTCATGAACTTATCCTTTGAACTTGGTCACTAAAATTCATTGATCAATTCCTTATTCACATATGTGACAGTTGTAGGAGCTCCTTGTGGATTGTTTACTGCAAGGCCCACATACCAATTGTTACTGGAAAATCCCCCTATGGACAAGTGGATTTCATCTTGGATACTAGACCCTTATAACCAAGACAGAAAGGGTGCTAACGTTGGTCACTGATATCCTTTTAATCCTAGCTAAACTAATGTATAGAGAAAAGGAAGAAAGGTGTACCTTTTTAATAATGTTTGTCCTTGCAGATTCTGAGTTGAGGTTTGATCCCCAAGCTCCTCGATAAGTTCTGTAAATCAAACAAAGATAGAACAAGCTTCCTATTCTACTAAGATTATCTTGAAACTGGATCTATCTAATAGAGACAAGTTCATGTAGAATAAACACAACCTTGAAAGAAACAAGCCAATAACATATGTATATCAATGAAAACAAAGCAAAGCTATTACAACCATGATGTAGATGCAGCAACTTCACCAAGATCTATTTTTCTAGAACCTTTTCTCAAATAATCCACCAGCAGAATGACTATGCTTTCACTGATAATTCTCCCTTATGAGATCATATGTTTGATGCCTCTAAACTACCATATGCTTTTACCATGAGAAGGCCTCCTTATATAATCTTGGAGAGACCCAACCACCTTAGAGATTCTTGGGATAGGTTGAGGATATTTCTCCTTCAGTTGTGGATCCTCCCTAAGATCAAGTCTTGACCTCAGATTTGAATCCAACTGATTTCCAAGATAAGGGGGATTTTCCCTGATTCTCCTCAACAGCCCAAAATTTGCTCAAACAGGCCACTACTCCCCCAAAAGGGTGTACAAAGTATTGCAACGCTCCCCAAAGAAGGCTAGGGAGCATTGGCACTCCCTAAAAATGGCTAGGGGAGAACTGCCCAAAATTCCTTCAGAAAATCCTAGCGCTCCCCCAGAAGGGTGTACAGGGTGCTAAAACACTCCCCCAAAGGAGGGTAGGGAGCACTTGCGCTCCCTGACAGTGGGTAGGGGAGTGCTACCCTCAAAAATTCATTTTTAAGTAGTTTTCTTCATGGAAAATGATTTGTACCCTTCATCAAATGATTTATCTTCCTTAAACCAGTCTTAAGTGTCCATGTAATGTCGTTAAAGACACGACATAAGCGAGATGGCAGTATGATGTTTGCGACACTTGCAACACTTATGGCTAAAAAGAGACACTTGCGACACTTATGGCTAAAAAGAGACACTTGCGACACTTATGGATAAAAAGAGACACTTGTGACACTTATGGCTAAAAATTGACACTTGCGACACTTGTAACAAAGACAATAGGTCATCATTGAAGTGATTAATTTGATGTGTAATATATTTCCCCCCAAAGTGTGAAGTTAGAAGATGGAAACTGATGAATGAATTACTTTGTAGAATTTTTTGAGCAAGAGTATGGACACGGAGAATCTGGTAGAAGCTTCACACAACCATCAAACAAATATTATGATATGTTTCAAACCCAAGGCAAGTATACCTATTCTTGGGTGATAAGGACTTGCAAGGTATGGCTACCATAAGATACACTACGGATCCATAATTATATTAACAAAGAGTATAGCCACCGAAGATACAATGTAGATCTATACTCCCATGACATGAATTGATCGTAGCCATGAAAAATACATAGTGGATCTATGAGATGACAATACATAGCCACAGGCCAATACAAAGTGGATCTATGTGACAGTATATGTGTCAATATTCAAGAGAAGCTTTGTTGCAACCTGGGAAAAGTACATATCAGAGTGATCACTCAACCCAAGGTCTTCTTACTGATCCTGACATAATATGAATCTAACCATGTGAATACATGTCCTGATGTCGAACCTGGAATAAACCACTTGATTATAAGTCAATGAGGTAAACCGTTAACAAGTGCGATGGAAATCACCATTGATGTCAATGATTCCCAAGGTACCCTAGTACATTCCAGCGAATGTGAATAAATGAGTTGAATTCGAACATCCTTGGAATCATCTGATCAGGGGTCAATTATGTAAACCTATTTTCGGAAGCAAGGAGGCCTTCCATTGAGGCATGCAGGTCCCAAGGTACTAACTGGTTTCTAAGTCTAGTTCCTAGATAATGTGTTGAATTTGACAAGAATAGACTCGTCGAAGGAGGGCCTTCATGTCATTTTAAGATCTTATCAAGGGTCATGGAGTTGTTTAAGAACTTGCTTTGGGTGTTTTCCTTCTCAACCTTCAAGACTTCTACTTCCATCTTATGACATGGTTCTTCTCCTACTTCATCCATAGGGAAAATGCTAACTGAACATGTTTTTATTGTATCAGAATCTTCTTCTTTACTTGTAGGAGAGGATTCAATTTCAACATCATTAATTGTCCTTATGCCTTTATTCACCACTTGTCTCGAGATTACATTTACTTTACATTCTTTGGACGTGAACACCTCTTCACTACCTCTGTCACACTTTTGAATTGTACTGAGCAAATTATGTTTCAAATCATCCACAAGAAGAACGTACTGGGCATCTCCTTTGTCATTACTCAAACTCATCATCCCTCTATCCTTGATTTTTCCTGGTTCATCATTTTCAAGGATCACATTTCTTGTTTTACTTTTACTTATGGAAAATATCTTATCCTTTTCTCCAGTCACGTGCTTGGAAAATCCACTGGCTATATTTCCAGAGGCCTTTTGTTTTTGAGTTGAAAGTGCTTCACCACATTTTTCACTATCTTTCCTCTTCCATGTGTTGGTCTTTCTATCTAAGAACTTTATCTTTGGATCTTCTTTGTAATTATTGAGATGGTAGTTTGTAGCTTTGTGGCCAAAGTTGTGACAGTTATAGCATTCAATCTCATTGTTCAATAGGTCAAAGTTGTTGTTGCAGGGTTGTCTACTCATTGATTGTTTATTAATCCTTGACCTCGTCAGTTGCATGTCTCTAGAATTAATTTGGCAATTTGCAATATGTGATGGTTTGTTACTTTGTTGTATCATTCTTTGTTGTGGCAGAAATTTATTCCTTGGAAATCTTAATTCCTCACGTCTAATTCTTAAGGAACAATTTACATCTTTGTGACCAAAGTTAGAACAGTAGAAACAATATCCATAGAAAAATTCTTTGTACCTGGAAAATGGTTGTCTTCTTTGAGCAAATCGATTTATTTCATGTTGATGATGTCTTTGAGTAGGGAGTTCATTATTCCTTTGTTCTATAGATTCATTCCTGGTACTTTTTCCTTTACTTGTCCTGGGCATCCAGTTGTCTTCCTTTGTTTCTGCAGGTTTGTTGTTGTCATTGGTTGTCGATTTGACATGAACACTAGATTTGAAAAACTTGATGGGTTCTTTGTTTCTTGGTTGACCACTACTTGATCCCTCTTCATAACCCAAACCAATTTTTAGCTTTGGATTCCTTTGTTGATTCAGAATGGTGGCTAATTCTTCTGAGGCTTTGATACTAGACAGATTATGATAATATAAGGTTTGAAACTTCTCCATCTCTTTCCTAGTTTTCACTACTTCTTCTTCCAGGGCTTCGGATCTTGCCTTCTTTTCTGATAGCTGATGTATTAGAATATCCTTGATTTTCCTTGCCTCTTCTAATTCCACTTTCAACAAGGCAAAGTATCCATCAAGCTATTTACTATCTTTCTCAAATTGTATCAGCAATTGTTTTTTCTTTCTGTTCTTAATTTTGAGTCTGTCAATCTCTTCTAGTGCACTGATCAGTTCTCCTTCCATATCAACCACATCTTCTTCATCATTCTCATCACTGAATATGCTTTCATTATCGTAATCCTCTTTTTTCATAAGCATGAAGTCATTTACTTTATCTTCACATGAAAAATCACTATCGATGTCTTCTGAGGATTCATCATTGTTTACACATAAACTCTTCTTCTTATCAAATCTTCTTGATTTTTGCTTCTCTTCATCTTTAGAGTTTTGATCATGTTTCTTGTGTGGAAATTTATTTGCAGAATGACCTATCTTACCATAGTTGAAACATTTGAAGGGAAACTTACCTTGGTACTTTCCTGATCCTTTCTTTAATCTTCTCACGAATTTTGCTTCAGTTTCATCCGGCTCACAATCCTCATTCTTATCTTCTTTAAATGATGCTTCTCTAGAGGTGGTTTTATCTATAACTATCCTCATTTCATATGCAGTCAACATTCCTAGAATTTGATCAAAATTCAAAGTCTTTATATCATTAAGTTCTTCTATAGCTGAGACCTTTGGTTGAACCTATCTGGCAGAGATCTCAAAATTTTTTGAACTAAGGAGGGTTCCTCAATTTCTTCACCAAGTGCTTTCATTGCATTTACTAGTTCTTCAACTCTCATAAAATACTTCCCAATGGTTTCATCTTCTTTCATATGTATCTTTTCAAACTGTACTCTATAGGTTTGAAGCTTGGTATCTTTCACCTTCTCATTACCTTCATAATTGTTAATGAGTTTGTCCCACATTTCCTTAGCAGTTTGAAGATGCATCACCTTCACAAACTCAGCTTCTGCAAGTCCATTCAAGATAGCATTCATTCCCTTAGCATTAAATCTAAATTCTAACTTATCATCTTTGGAAGCTAGAACAATAGGATTTATGTATCCAGTCTCTACTACATCCCAGACATCAGCTCCTAAGGCCATTAGGTATGTTCTCATCCTAACCTTCGAGAAGGAAAATTTTGTTCCATCAAATAGAGGAGGCCTAGTGACTAAAGTCCCTTCATGGATTGTCATGTTTAAGCTCTAGTATCTACCCTTATAGAGAAGGGGCTGACTCTGACAGCAATTGTTGGACAACTGAGGGGGGGGTGAATCAGTTGTTATTGTGCTTAAACAATTATGCTTCTTTTTAAACTCTTTGCAGAAAAACTAAAGGACAATCACAATAGTGCAGTGAAGTAAGCAATAGCATATTGAGTATTAGTCACACACATGTGATACACAGAGACAAATATTTCCTGAGGAAACCCATAAAGGGTAAAAACCTCTTTTTCTTTATATGATAAGTAATAGTTACATTCTTTACATTATCATACATATGAGCACCAACTCATAATGAGGCTACAACCTTTATTTTGTAAGTTGCTACTTGCTGAGAGCACCACCTCTCTTTTTTCTCTAGCACCCACTAGAAAGAAGCACCAACTCCCTGGTTTCTCTAGCACCAACTAGAAGGAAGCACCAACTCCCTAGTTTCTCTAGCACCAACTAAAAGGAAGCACCAACTCCCTGAGTGTTTCCAGCACCAACTGGATGGAAGCACCAACTTCCAATCATACAGGCACCAACCTATATAACAGAGAACAAGAGTTCTCCCTTGCACGACCCTACCACCCTAGTTTCTCTGGATGAAACCAGATAGAAGCTACAACTCCCTGTGTTCAAGCACCCACTTGAACCTCGTAGGACAAAAACCCTCCCTAGCACCTCCCAACCTCCCTAAAATATAAATCTTTGCTACTGAAACTTATTACAGTGATATAATGTTCAACAATGTCTTACCAGACTCATCACTGTTCTGCTGCATTTCGTTGCTCTCTCTGCCTCACTGCCTTCCTGCACACATGACTTGTGCTATCTGTTCTTCTTCTTTTTATGGTCTATGCACCATGTCCATTCACTACAAAGATCCTCTTCTATGCAATTCAGCTACTGCACTCTCCTCCTTCTTCACACATGAATCACCTTCACCAACAACAACCATAGCAAACTCCAACAGCAACAACAACCACATCTCTTCTCTATACCGTGTATTTATAGCTTCTGTGCACCTTGTGCATGCAATGTTCGCAATGCCTATGCATGTTGACTCCACACTGATATCCTCCACCTCTCAAGTGCTCTGCCTGATCATCATGGTAACTCTTCATCTTCTCTGGCGTTTTTCCCACGTGTTCAACATCACTGTATGTTGTACTGAGATTCCTCAGCCTCTCTGGTAGTTTGAGACTCTTCATCTTCTCTATGACAGTTGAGCTTACCTTCTCTTATTCAGTTAAAGACTTCAACACTCATCTATCTGTCAATCCCTTCTAGGAATAGTCTTCCTTCACTGGACGAAGCTTGGAGACTCTTCATCTCCTTTGGTGATCAAAAAAAGGTCTCTTCGAATTCTCTAGCAGACGTCATCAATGGTTTATGACAATTTCACTGCATCGTGCATCAGTAGCCCTCTGATATCCTTCAGTTTTATCTCCACCGTTGGATGAACTTTATTAATCCTGCCTTTAAATCGGGTTTCGGCATTTTGTCTTTCCTATGCCGAATTGTCTTAACACTTCACGTCACGATATCCAAAGCTTCGATACAAAAAATTTCTATTCTAGCTCCTTCCTCTATATTACCATGGCCATGACCAAGCACTTATGTTTAAAGTGCTTTTCACAAATTTGCATTTCATGAATCTGGAGATGAGGCATCTCAACTCTCCAAGTCGCAATCTCTGAAACCCCAATGTTATCACTGAAATTTAGTCAGCACATGGTTACAAGAACTCAACATCATCAAATAGTAATGAATTCATTCATGGCCAATGAATTAATCTCACAGCATTCAAAAAGGGAAAAAAACTATACAAAGTAGTGAAAAATTGAAGAGTGCTTTACAGAAGTTGGGCGTGCGCGCACATGCGCGGAACAGGAACGTATTATGCGTGCATACGCACATGATGCGTGGCTGTTGGCGCAAAAATCCATGCACCTGCTAAACGACACATTTATTGAAGTGGTCGGCCTCCCAACCACTTATGGATCAGCTCCCAAGCCGATTTGACCCTCAAATCTGAGCTGAATCCGAATGGTAGGCTAGTCAAGGACCTAATAATGCCCTAAATGGCCTCTTTTCACACTACAAAGCAGTTACACAAAAGCCCAAAGCAATGCTATAAAAAGCCATGAATGCACCTCATTTTCTCAAGGAATTTCAAGTAATGTTATGCTGCCTATATTGTTTTAAGGACTCAATCCTTGACAAGA
>ML805150.1:74697-115495 GCA_009831015.1 Picea engelmannii | reverse complement strand
CCGTAATGCTGAAGAAGACTAAAGAACCAAAGTCCCATGTAGAAAGGAAATCCACCATGTTGAAGTAGTCCAACCACCATTGTAAGCCTGGGTCCCATGTCCAAGTGCTCATGTGAACTCCCCGTAGAAGATTTTGGAACCCAATAAACAATTCCAAATGATGCTTCAAAGACTGACACCTATCATGTGGATCCAAATAAGAAGATCCATCCACATAGTGGAAAAGGGTCGTAGCAGAATCTGGAAGGAATAATACCACTGTAGAATATGCAGACTGAACGCTGGTAACTAACTCCTAATCTGGGACATTGATGTTCTCTACAGAAGGTGGAGTAGAGTCATCAAATAAAATATGGAAGTGGTTGTCATCCCAGAAATGACAACTATCCATATACCAATCATCACAATCGTCCTCAAAATCATACCAAGCATATATTTTTTGATTATATTCATTCATGAGGCCCTGCATAAGAAATCTCTCCTGCATGTTGTTCAATGAATCTTGAATACTACGAAAACTATCATTGAGGCCGTATGTGAGGCTGTGTGTGAGGTTGTTTGTGAGGTCATGTGCAATTGCATCCAATCTATCATCCAAGTGGGCTTTGAATGATTCAAGAATTTCTTTCAAGGTTTGAGATGAAATAGCCATCTGATCACCCTATGAACTCTTTGGTCTTGCATCCTTCACGAAAAAACTCAAAAAATAAACCCAATAAGTTTCGGCAGAAAATCGCGGCTTTTTCTGGAAAAACCCTAAAAAACTGTTGAACTTAAAATGCTCATAACTTCACTTCCCAGACTCCGTTTCAGCTGATTTTTTTTTTGAAATTGAGTGAAATTGTGAGAACAACTCAGATCTGTAATTTATTTGGGCAAATTTAGCCTCCAAATGATACATAAATAAAAAACAAATCACGCCGTCGTCCGCAGAAAAAACCCTGAAAATTGCAGATTTTAAAACCTCAATATCTTGACCTTCCGGACTCTGTTTCGGATGATTTTTTTTTTTAACTTGGGTGTTTTTCTGAGAGGAACTCAGATATACAATAATTTTCTACAAATTATGTACAAAAATATACTGAAAATGTCTAGAATGTCTCGGCCCTCTTTTTTCTTCTCCGAAAACAAAATCTGCAAAAATAAAAAATAGTTGCCCACAACTCCGGCCCTGGAAAGTGCTTTGATACCACTTGTTAAGAACCTGAATAGATCTACCAATATAATAACCAGAAATATTGAATACACAATAGATCCACAAAGCAAGATAGAAGAAACCACACTATATTATTATCAAACCCTTGAGGTAGGGCAACACCATACAATGGATCCTATTATGGAAGGGATCCTCTCATGTTCACTTACCTCTTCGAGGGGGCATCCTCCTATTGAGATACCGCTCCACAATAAAATAATTCTTTTCATGTCTCATTACATTGCTTAAACTCCTTTATATAGTGCGACCATCACCTAAGAACATTCTAGAGGAGAAATCTTCTAGAAGTAGAACCTTCTAAAAATTCCTCTTACATTTATTATATCTAACTACCATAGTGGGCTTTATTTAATAATATAGTGGACCTAGTCCACCTTACATTGAATGACCTCCACTATTATCACTATGGGCCCTCTGGGCCCCCCTACTACCTCTCTAGCTACCTTACAGTTTTGGTTAGCCACCAAGGGGGGTTTGCAGAGTCATCGTCCACTCCCACAATCTTATCACTTTTTCATTTTATATCCCGCTCATCCATCCCATTCCCCTAGTCTGGCCATTAGGATGACCTTCCAGGGTACATCTTTTCTTGTGGGAAGAAGGGGCTAAAGGCCCAGGGGGTAAAAGCAACCGGTAAAAGATAAAATCCATAGGAAATGAAAACTTAGAGACGCTTCGCCCAGGGGATCCCCGAGAAGGAAATAAAAGGCCTCTCAATAAGAAACTAAGGGACCCTAAGAAAAAATGAAATAAATAAATGCAAGACCTAACCAAGAGTATGGGAGGTCTCATCACGAGCCGTCCCATTATGTTCATAGGTATTTAGCTGTATGACATTACCACTATCTGGTCACCAAACCAGGGCAGTGACCTTTGGTTGCATGGCCAAAGGAAAGGGGGTCTCATCACGAGCCAGCCTTCTCATTTCTGCGAAGATACTAGTGGGTAACGCTGTTAGCTCTGGCCACCAAGCCAAGGCAGTGTCCTCTTCGTCAAGGCTTATAGTAAAAAAGTAATAAAATAAAGATAAAGCAATAAGGGGCTTGGAAAAAATGCATCCATGACAGGTACAGGCCGCCTCCTACAAAGTCACCCACAGACGACACCAGCCCTTGGTCTTACTATAGCTGGACATCCCTAAAACCATATCAGCTCATTACACATGGCTTGAATGATCCTTTGAGGAAAATTTCCACTTCTTGTGGGTACTAGCCCAATATGTTTCCCTTTTGGTTTCCTTAGCTTTGTATAGTGGGTCTGTGTAATCTCTTTGAGCTCTTAGAAGATTTTTTAGGGATTTCATGCATATGTTTGATAAATTTAATGATGAGATATGATTTACATTGCTATGATGTCTAGGACTGATGAGCCCATGGAGGGAATAGTCTTTGATGTGCAGGACCATGCCCAACGGACAGGTACTAGAGGATCGGTGCACATGGGGAGATGATTAGCTCGGACCTCCATGGGGATGAAGAGCCCATTTGATGGTTGTTGGGATGGTAGAGGTAGGATAGAGTTATGACGAGCCCTTGCATGGAGAAGAAGAAGGATGCCCTTATCAAGACGTTTTGGTAGAGATTTAACCTATGGGGATCATCCCCTTGCAGATGGGACGATGACCTTGATGGATAGGACGCCACCCAGGACTAGCTGGACATTTTTTGGAGTAGAGGGCAGTGTGTTGGGCTTCTTTGGCACATGTAGCAGGTTGCAGGAGCCCCAATGGGGCCAACGTATGGATTACTGGATGATGATTTTTCCCTGAAAGGACCAACGTCCCCCCTATAGGGGCCTAATGTCTCCATTTTCTGCTCATTTTTGGCATTTTTAGCATGTAATGTGACAAATAATTGAATAATGTAAAGTCAGCCTTGTTGGCTATTTTGAATGACCAAATTTTAATTAAAGGTCATGAGAATGATATAAATAGAGGATGTTGCCTCTCATTTGAAACATAACACAATTTGCTCTCTTGTGAGAGATACTTTCTAGTCTTCTTTTCTTGGTTATTCTTGTCTTTGGAGTTGAGGCGCTACATCTTGGAGGATTATCTTTTGGCATATGGTGTTATCTATCATTGGAAGGTTTACAAATAGGGTATGATTATGTTTCTTCATGAATTTGTAAGTGTTTTCTCATCAAAACTTCTTGAATGAATGGTTGTTGATTAAATATCTTGCATGCATAGTTACTTTGTTATTATTTGCTTAATCTTTAAAACCCTAGGGAGCCAACACACAAGTAGGTTGTGGCTTCATGTCCCCATGGTAAAAGATTATAGCCATTTGATTAGAGAAGGTTTAGCCTAGCCATAGCTACACTAGCCATGCTCTTTTCTTGAGTTAGTTTTGAACATAAATTGAAGAAAGAAGACGTCCTAGGCCTAATTTACTTTACACCTAGCGTTTGCTTCTAGGGTTTTGAAAATCCTTGTCTTTGAACAACACTTTTCAGCCATAGATTTGTGTTCATTAACTATCCCTTTTGCCAAAAGAGTCTTAAGGAAAGAATAAGAAGCCTTAGGCCTAGCCTTAGCTACACCTAAATCAGCCTTCTCTTCTTAGGGTTTTGGATCTAGTGGCCCTGCCATAGCAGCACCATTAGACCAAGTCCTCTTGTCCTTAGGTTTGAATTTCTCCAAGCCATTAGTTTCACTCCAATTGAATCCATTAGCCCAAGGCACTAGTCTAGAAGTATAACGTTGAGCTTTTGTGCTTAATTTCTCTTTCAAACTTCTCTTATTTTGAAACCCTAACTAACCTAGCGTCTAACCCTGACATCTCACTAACCCTAGTTTAGATGATGACGTCTTGGCCTCTTTGAACTATCGATTGGTCTAAAATTTGCGGCTAAGACATCCCCTGATAGCCATAGAAGTGTTGAGTCTTTTCATTGGTTTATTTTGAGAAAACGTCCACTTCTTAACCTATCAAACTAACCCTAAAACCCTAGATGATGTCAAACCTTTTGAACTCTTGTCTAGTGTAAAACGTTGAGTCTTTTTGTCATCTAGGTGATAGACATTGAGTTATTGGTTGTTTCCATAAGCTAAGTTGACAAAACATCCTTCTCATTGTCTCTAAATTTGACCTAAATCTAGGGCTGAGGTCACCTATTTCTGCAATTGTGATGCAGCAACATTATGTATGTATGAGTAGATTTATGATATGAATTGCATTTGTGACATAATACAAGTTTTTGATCTTATACATTGAATGCTCATATCTCTTGTGTATTTATTGAGGAAGTAATATAAGTCATTGTCTTTGTTTAGTAATCATTGACTTCGTCAATAATTACATTGGATCATTTCTCATATATATGTTGAAGATAGTCATTAATATTTGAAGTACTAACCACTGCAACACATTTTCTAGCTTTGGTATTCTTGTCTCGCAAACAGGTTCCATCCAGTGGAATATCTTCTTTGACTATCTCTTTCCTGGCAGTAATCTATGAAAGGAAACTCTTATCTTGATCCATTAGCCCTTCAGCCCTTTCATAAACCTAGATTACTAGGGACGTCTCCCTTGGACTAGCCATCCTAAACAGAAAGAGCTCCCCATCGAGGTGACAGTGGGTGGGGAAGCTCCTATTACGCCAGTTTGAAGCCTTGACTCAAGCTACCTAAACCCTTCCTACAAACTGTGCGATAACATTTTGGCATCGTTGTCGGGGAACACTGAGTCTACCTTCCTCAATGAGATATCTTTGGTAAGCCTTACCTCAGAACTTTCTTGTAAGCTTACCTGGCGACTCCACTACCTTTTCCCCCTATTCTTTGGTAGTTTCAAGGAAACTATCTGGCGACTCCTCTGATGACGAAGCCAACAATGACTTCACAATGGGACCCAGGAAGCTATAGACCTTTAGATATGAGTGAAATCCATGGATATCCCAGGAAAATGCCTCCTCATTATGAGGATTTTCTTCCTCATTTTGCTAGCATCAATGGAGAATGTCTTGAATCTTACATGATAAGATTTTGGAAATTCTTTGAATACTTTCCTATCGACGATGAGGCTGAAGACGTGGTGATGAAGCTTTTCTCTACCTCCCTTTATAGAGACACCAGAAGATGGTATAATGACCTTCCAGCTGCCAGCATCACTACTATGGAACAATTTGAAGAAATGTTTCTTGCAAAGTGGACCATGAAAATAGAAGCTATACAATCATTGCTGAAAGAGATTGAAGGCATAAGACAAGTAGAGTCCGAGATTGTCAAAGTATTTGGGTTTAGGTTCGAGAGATTACTTTTCCAGATTCCACAAAGCCATCGACCTGAAGAGAAGTACCTTGTCTACCTCTATACTAATGGACTTCAGGGGCATTTGAGCTTCCTTCTAAGTAAAAAGAATCCAAAGACACTTGTAGAAGCTCACAACATGGCCATTCGAATTGAAAAGAATCTCTCCTTGACCAGGGCCAATGCCATGGACATTCTGAGCTTGATAAAACTGGCCTCCCATGGAAACTTTGAAGATACGCAAGAGAAAGGGGAACAAGTTTTCGACCAGCCGAATGAAGACGTTGATGAGGAGCAAGAACTTGAACAAAATGATGAAGTATCCACCTGTGCTCCTCTCTCTGATGAAGTCATGCAAGAAGTTGTCTCTCCTGTGCAGCGAAGTGAAGATGAGGTTAGTTATTTTCCACTTCAAAATTCTAATAATACCGTGTTACTTGATTCAAAAGAGGAAGAGGAAATGGAAGCCTCAGATGAAATAGAACTAGTCCATGGGGATGAAGAAACAACACATGCTGAAAACACCACAGTCCTTGAAGTACCTGCACAAGAATAAATGGTAAGTTACCCTCCTCTCATAATTTTTGATGATGCTTTACCATGTAATGAAAAGGAGGAGGAGGATGAATCCTCAAATCCTGCATGTTATGATACTGATACTGATATAGCTGATTTCGATGAGTTCATACATGTTGGGAGACTTAGGTGGGATGTAGTTGGTTATGACCTAGATCCCATCTATGACACTGAAAATCATCTCCAGTTGTTTCCCTTGCAGTTGTCACAGCAATTTAATAATAGCCAATGGCAACAAGGAGATGAGGTTTTTACTTGTAGCTTTTAAAACACCAAGGATAACCTACTACCTTGTCTTTTGGATGATTTTCAATCTTACCTTGAGATGTTTGATGAGTACCCTACTAAGAATTTGGGCCTTTCTTATGAAGATGATTGCCAACCACCGTTATGCTCAAATTTCGATACAAGTAAAGACTTCATTTGCCTGAAGGAGGTTACTCATGACTTTTCATCCCAACCACTGGTTATTACTTTACCTTGCTTTTCCATTCAGGGTGTAGTTGGGAAATACCTTTTTTATGTTGAGTTTATTCCAGGGAAAACCCTAGATTTCAAGGGGAAGTTGGGTTATGCTAGCTTCATTCTTTTTTTCAACTTTCCCTTGATAGTTTGTCGGTCATCTACTATTTCTTTATCGATTCTTTCCTTGACTCGGGAGTGTGAGGGTGTCCTAGGTAACCAGTCTACAGGCCACTTGAGTCCATTTTCTGAACCTTGTATCTTTCATGACCCTTTCTCAGATAGGATTGAGTGATTTTCTCAGAGATTGACTTGGCAGTATTTTATCCCTCCCACCCACCTCCATGAGTTAGATTCTGACTTTTCCGATGATATGATGTACATTCTAACTCATGATATTTTTGTGCTTGATGTATCACTATTTTGGTTTATGATGAATCAAAAAAGAAGGTATCAGGGAACGTTGCTCGATTGGCTTCATTGGTTGTTTGACTACACCAACATGCAACCAACAGGTAAGTACAGGTGAGTGTCTTACTTTCTATTTGCATTTATGATTTCCTTATATGCACATTTACTATGTATATGATGTTGCTTTACGGGGTGGAAACACCACCCCGTCTTTTGTCACTGATGCCCTTTTGTCGAGCATGATCAGGTTATAGGTCTACGCCAGAGATTGTTGAGGTTCTCATGCGCTCTACTATTAGCACATGTCCCTGAGTTGGAGCCATATGTTATCCCCGATATCTAGGGATAACTAGGAGATCATGTCTCGAGGCCCTCATGGTCCTAGACATGGAGTACAGAGAGCAGAGATAAACTTGAGCATGGCCCTGGAGGGCCCATCTTTCTTCTTCTCAGTCAGATTTGTCCTGTCAGCAGTACCAGCTTCCATCACTACCGACCTTGGCTTCCATCAGAAAGGACTCTTGCTCCATGAGGTAATTGGTCCGAGGTATCATGGTATGTGTCATATTTGATCATTATAACCTTCTTATATATGCATTAGCTTCCTTTCATTTCCGATGACTGCTTGGATCTTACACTAATCCACTTGACCATTGTTGGGGTGATTGATGGGGTAACTTAGCAAACTGGTATTCATGGGTTTTGGTTAGCCACCAAGGGGGGTTTACAGAGCCATCGTCCGCTCCCACCATCTTATCACCTTTTCATCTTATATCCCGCTCATCCATCCCATTCCCCTAGTCTGGCCATTAGGATGACCTTCCAGGGTACATCTTCTCTTGTGGGAAGAAGGGGCTAAAGGCCCAGGGGGTAAAAGTAGCTGGTAAAAGATAAAACCCATAGGAAATGAAAACCTAGAGATGCTTTTCCCAGGGGATCCCCGAGAAGGAAATAAAAGGCCTCTCGATAAGAAACTAAGGGACCCTAAGTAAAAATGAAATAAATAAATGCAAGACCTAACCAAGAGGGTGGGAGGTCTCATCACGAGCTAGCCCATTATTTTCATAGGTATTTAGCAGTATGACATTGCCACTATCTGGTCACCAAACCAGGGTAGTGACCTTTGGTTGCATGGCCAAAGGAAAGGGGATCTCATCATGAGCCAGCCTTCTCATTTCTATGAAGATACTAGTGGGTAATGCTGTCAGCTCTGGCCACCAAGCCAAGGCAGTGTCCTCTTCGTCAAGGCTTGTAGTAAAAAAGTAATAAAAGAAAGATAAGGCAATAAGGGGCTTGGAAAAAACGTATCCATGACGGGTACAACTCGCCTCCTACAAAGGCACCCACAGACGACACCAGCCCTTGGTCTTACTATAGTTGGACATCCCTAAAACCATATCACCTCGTTACACATGGCTTGAATGATCCTTTGAGGAAACTTTCCACTTCTTGTGGGTACTAGCCCAATAGGTTTCCCTTTTGGTTTCCTTAGCTTTTTATAGTGGGTCTTTGTAATGTCTTTGAGCTCTTAGAAGATTTGTTAGGGATTTCATGCATATGTTTGATAAATTTAATGATGAGATATGATTTACATTGCTATGATGTCTAGGACTGATGATCCCATGGAGGGCGTAGTCTTTGATGTGCGGGACCATGCCCGACGGACAGGTACCAGAGGATCGGTGCACATGGGGAGATGATTAGCTCAGACCTCCATGGGGCTAAAGAGCCCATTTGATGGTTTCTAGGATGGAAAAGGCAGGATAGAGTTATGACAAGCCCTTGCATGGAGAAGAAGAAGGATTCCCTTATCAGGACGTTTTGGCAGAGATTTAACCTATGGGGATCAGCCCCTTGCAGATGGGATGATGACCTTGATGGATAGCATGCCACCGAGGACTAGCTGGACGTTTTCTGGAGTAGAGGGCAGTGTGTTGGGCTTCTTTGGCACACATAGCAGGCTGCAAGAGCCCCAAAGGGACCAACGTCTGGCTTACTGGATGATGATTTTGCCCTGAAAGGGCCAACGTCCCTCCTATAGGGGCCTGACGTCTCCATTTTCTGCTCATTTTTGGCATTTTTAGCATGTAATGTGACAAATAATTGAATAATGTAAAGTCATCCTTGTCGGTTGTTTTTAATGACCAAATTTTAATTAAAGGTCATGAGAATGATATAAATAGAGGACGTTGCCTCTCATTTGAAACATAACACACAAGTAGGTTGTGGCTTCATGTCCCCATGGTAAAAGCTTATAGCCATTTGATTAGAGAAGGTTTAGCCTAGCCATAGCTACACTAGCCATGCTCTTTTCTTGAGTTAGTTTTGAACATAAATTGAAGAAAGAAGGCATCCTAGGCCTAATTTACTTTACACCTAGGGTTTTCTTCTAGGGTTTTGAAAAGCCTTGTCTTTGAACAACACTTTTCAGCCATAGATTTGTGTTCATTAACTAGCCGTTTTTCCAAAAGAGTCTTAAGGAAAGAATAAGAAGCCTTAGGCCTAGCCTTAGCTACACCTAAATCAACCTTTTCTTCTTAGGGTTTTGGATCTAGTGGCCCTGCCATAGCAGCACCATTAGACCAAGTCCTCTTGTCCTTAGGTTTGAATTTCTCCAAGCCATTAGTTTCACTCTAATTGACTCCATTAACCCAAGGCACTAGTCTAGAAGTATAACGTTGAGCTTTTGTGCTTAATTTCTCTTTCAAACTTCTCTTATTTTGAAACCCTAACTAACCTAGCATCTAACCCTAACGTCTCACTAACCCTAGTTTAGATGATGACATCTTGGCCTCTTTGAACTATCGATTGGTCTAAAATTTGTGGCTGAGACATCCCTTGATAGCCATAGAAGTGTTGAGTCTTTTCATTGGTTTATTTTGACAAAACATCCACTTCTTAACCTATCAAACTAACCCTAAAATCCTAGATGACGTCAAACCTTTTGAACTCTTGTCTAGTGTAAAACGTTGAGTCTTTTTGTCATCTAGGTGATAGACATTGAGTTGTTGGTTGTTTCCATAAGCTAAGTTGACAAAACATCCTTCTCATTGTCTCTAAATTTGACCTAAATCTAGGGCTGACGTCACCTATTTCTGCAATTGTGACACAACAACATTATGTATGTATGAGTAGATTTATGATATGAATTGCATTTGTGACATAATACAAGGTTTTGATCTTATACATTGAATGCTCATATCTCTTGTGTATTTATTGAGGAAGTAATATAAGCCATCGTCTTTGTTTATTAATTGTTGACTTCGTCAATAATTACATTGGATCATTGCTCATATATATGTTGAAGATAGTCATTAATATTTGAAGTACTAACCACTACAGCACATTTTCTAGCTTTGTTATTCTTGTCTCGCAAACAGGTGCCATCCAGTGGAATATCTTCTTTGACTATCTCTTTCCTGGCAGTAATCTGTGAAAGGAAACTCTTATCTTGATCCATTAGCCCTTCATCCCTTTCATAAACCCAGATTACTAGGGACGTCTCCCTTGGACAAGCCATCCTAAACAGAAAGAGCTCCCCATCGAGGTGACAGTGGGTGGGGAAGCTCCTATTACGCCAGTTTGAAGCCTTGACTCAAGCTACCTAAACCCTTCCTACAAACTATGCGATAACAGGTACTATTACCCGGTAGCATTCTAACCCACATGATTTGTCCCATTCATAACACCCTTTGCCACTTTTTGACACTCATGTTGTTCTTCATTGCCCTTTAGGGATGGGAGTCCTAATAGTCTTTAATCATGTTGCAAATCAACCACATACTTCTTCTCCTCATTTTGCTAGCTTTCCATATGGACTCCCAGATTATCTCTTTATGGTTCTCTTTTTTACCTACACCTCCGCAGTATCATGAACCCTTCATTTCATCCACCATCAGTTTGCCCATCTGCAAACCTATCTTCATTTCACCTACCTCATACAGAAACTCACCAATGGGGCCCCCACCCTTCATCAGTTTTCCGAGAAATTTTTTCCCTCCCTGGGGCACTCATTTCACACTTGGGCACTAATTTCTATATTTGTACATTTTTTCCCCAAATTATTCATTATTTATTGTACAAACACCTTTATTTTCAGTCATTTCATTATCCTTTTTGTCATCACCATTGGCGACTTGCTTCCCTCCTTCTTGGCCAAACACAACCCATGTCACTCTTGGTTGGAGCATCACTCATCATCTACCCTGGCCAACATCGTCCACATATTCAGAGTACCCCACAGGTCACTTACCTCTACCCTCTGCAGTTGTTCACTTTGTCCCGCCTCTGGCACAACTCATCCTCGGTCTTGTTGTCCCCTTCACACTCGACCTCGTTACACAGTTGCAGCCACTTTTTATCTCATACATCCTCCAACCAAGGGTAGTCTTGAGTATTCTCACTTTTTGACTTCGTCCATGTACCTCTGCCACTTACTCACCTCAGTAGATTCCACGAAGTCCTTTGCTTCTGGGAGTTGTGTTCCCCTTTTGTCGACATCAACACCATTTTTCCAGAAGGGCGACAGTATCTTGATTCTCATTCTCCATTTAATGAGAGATCTCGGACGACACAGGGTGAAACACCATTGCTCCCTGCTGTCGTTGGCCCCCATAACATTTTACGCCAACATTATTCTCATGTTATGGTGGGTCTTACTTTGCGACTATTGCAGTTATTTCTATCATTTGCCGAAGACCTCTGAACTTGGTAGGGCCATCAATGCCTGCATCATCGCCGATACTTATTTCTGTGATCATTGCCTATTATTCAGAGTATAATCCTTTGCAGAATTGTCTTCTAACTTTATCATTACCGCCCCCGAGGGCGCTATAGTTGTCTACACCAACACTTTAGTCATCTTTTTTCAGGGTTACATAACACGAGCAAGGGGCATGCCCGCCTCATTTGTACATAGTTGTATATTTTTACGCACCTTATGGAAGGTCGGGTCCTACCGGTTCCTTTCTCCTCCAAAGGATTGCTCTGAATGATCCCACTATTGCTCTATCTTACAACAACATTCTCAGTAGAAGAAACATTGATGGATTTCAGCTATACATATGCTTCTAACCTCATCCATCAGGGGGCATCTATTATCACTGAAATTTCGTCAGCACATGGTTACAAGAACTCAGCATCGTCAAATAGTAATGAAGTCATTCATGGCCAATGAATTAATCTCACAGCATTCAAAAAGGGAAAAAAACTATACAAAGTAGTGAAAAATTGAAGAGCACTTTACATAAGTTGGGCGCGCACACACATGCATGGAACATGAACGTATTATGCACGCATACGTGCACGATGCGCAGTTGTTGGTGCAAAAAGCCACGCACCTTCTAAACGGTGCATTTATTGAAGTGGTCGGCCTCCCAACCACTTATGGATCAGCTCCCAAGCCGATTTGACCCTCAAATCTGAGCTGAATCCGAATGGTAGGCTAGTCAAACACCTAATAATGCCCTAAATGGCCTCTTTTCACACTACAAAGAAGTTACACAAAAGCCCAAAGCAATGCTATAAAAATCCATGAATGCACCTCATTTTCTCAAGGAATTTCAAGTAATGTTATGCTGCCTATATTTTTTTAAGGACTCAATCCTTGACAAGACCACTTTGGCACCATTTCATTGAGCAATCCACCTCTCCATTGAGTGGATTTGCAAGGAGTTCTTTCATCACCATTTTCATTTTTCTTGTTGTAAGGAGAGCAAGCTTGTGAGGGTCCAAGAGCCTTCCCTTGGAGGAAGAAGGGACTCATAGTCCCCTTTCTTCTTGGTTCTTTGATTTCATCAATAGATCAGCCTAAAAACATTGGTGACATGGGTCTTTTGTGTTTGTTATCTCTATGTCCTTATGCTTATGATTTTCTTTTGTATTAGTTTAATTCTTGCTTATAGTTTTGTTTTTCTTTCTCTAACTCTTTCCTCTACAGCTGTCATGCTCAGCAAAACCCAATTGGGAATGCAAGCACCTCTTATTTTCTCACCAAGGTGACGAAGAAGGTGCAACACCCGAAATGGAGCTTATCTAGATTGACTCCTTCCCTTCTCGTGACCAAGGGCTGTGACCACAACCTTATGCATAAGGTGCTTTCACAATATTGCATCTCGTTGTTCCTTAGGTGGAGCTTTTCATCACTCCAAGTTGAGATAGGTGAAACTCCGAGATGGAGCTGGATCAACAGTCCAGAATCTTGGTGTATTGATGGTCCAGATCTCTTCATGAATTCACATCTCGTAGTTCCTATGATGAAGGGTCTCATCACTCCAAGTCATGATAGCCGAGACTCCAAGTTGGAGTTGGATCGACTGTCAAGATCAAAAATTGATATGACGGCTAAGATCAAACCTCGATCTGATGGCTAAGATCAAACCCCATTCCTTTGACTTTCCAGTCAGCGACACGACGATCTTTTGCCATTTGTCCTATGGACCCAATGGTTCAGATCTTGTCATGATTTCGACACTTCATAGGCCTTCTTCATGCTTGATCAATGGTCCACATTCCTTGGTGATATGATGGTCAAGAAATTTTTGTGAATTAGCATATCATGATTTTGACATTCCTGTGGTGAATATTCTTGATGCTTCCAACTCCTGATCCGTGAAACTATGAAAGGGTGTAAACCTGTTGACATCACATGTGTCGAATACCTGTGACATGTCACCTCGATTCGTGACTTACATGTGCTTGAAATGTTCAATCAGTATGACACTTGTCATTACCTAGTTGTGCCACCTATTCCTAGCTGACGTGGTTTGCTGATGTGAGTCGGATCGACGGTCCAGATCATATCTTGATCTGATGGCAGTGATTAAATCGCAATATCGCATATCGCGATTTCGGGATTCCTATGGTTTTTATTCTTTGACACCTTCAACTCTCAATCCGCGAAACTCCGACATGGACTGGAATCAATAGTCTAGATCAGACCTTGATTCAACAGCTGTGATTAAGTCGTGATTTTGCATATCGTGAAATCGACATTCTTGTTGCATTGTTTCTTTGACATCTCCAACATGCGATCCTCGAAACTCCAACATGGACTAGAATCAACGGTCCAGATTTGATCTTGATTTGATGACTCATATTAAGTCATGATTTTTCATATCGCGATTATGCATGCTTCCCCTTGTACCTTAAAGAACATACAGGTTCTCCTCGATCCAACAATGGTCGGACCCTGTGCTTGGATCTAACACTCGAGATGTATCCTCCATATCTACGCGCTCCTCTTGTCTACATTCAGATCTGACGGCCATCGGGAATTTAGGATGAGATCCAGCGATCACTGGTGATTCTCCTCCGGAGCATACTTTGTCCTTGTTTTTCCTTCATTGCATACTCTGATCTTTCCATCAATGACAAGCTTACTTTGCCTGATAACCTGCCAACAATCCTCTGCACTATCTCTTCTGAACTTATCGGGCCTTCTCTGCAGCATCTTCCTAAAATACTTCTGATGCCCATATGTTACATTCTTTCTATACTCATGCCATCTTCATTGTTGTACTTGCCATCAATGACAAGCATACGCTCCCTGTTAAACATTTTCCAACACTCTCCCCTTTTGGAATTGATGGCAACAAAGGCACCCAAATTATTTTCTCCCCCTTTGACATCAATGTCAAAGAGAACATGCTCCCCTTGAGTTGTTGCAGTATTTTTAGGAGGTATCAGATATTAAACCAATGCAAAATCCCCCTGACGGGATGGACTCTCTCATTTGAGGCCTGCAGAATATTTGTATCTAAGCCAGAGTCTTCTCTTTCTAATTCTTGGACCTGTTCATCTTCAACTTCCGCTGTATCCTCTATGGAAAACTAAAAATTTCTCACCTCTCTTACTAGGAATCCTTCATCAACCTTTTCTTTTCATGAGCGGATGACTCCCCCTATCACTGTTATCTCTTTGCTTCTGACTAATTTCCTCCTTTGTTTCTAAAAGGTTAGCTTTCCCTGATAAGGTATTTCTTCTTGTTATCTCTACAGGATGTCATATAAATCATTTTGTAAAGAAAAATGTTGTTGTTGAAGAGCTGCTGACCTATTGACATACTACGTAATTGTAGGTCATACTTTTCAAACAACCCTTGGATCTCCCCACTGATTCTCATCGATCTCTATCACTGCAATTTTCATTTTTTTTTTCTTTCATGATGCTTACCATCCAAGGCTTTTATGACCATATTTAATCACAAGAAAAAGATGCTACAACCACTCTCATACCTACTTTTCTTTTTCACAGACAGAGGACCTATATCAGGTTTCTTAGGGGTATTGATTTCTTCCTTGTTGTATCCAATACCAGATTTTTCATTTGGTGATTTCTGACTATCCAAGATCTTATCCAGGGTCATGGAGTTGTTTAAGAACTTGATTTGGGTGTTTTCCTTCTCAACCTTCAAGACTTCTTCTTCTAGCTTATGAAATGGTCCTTCTCCTACTTCATCCATAGGGAAAATGCTAATTGAACATGTTTTTATTGTATCTGAATCTTCTTCTTTACTTGCAGGGGAGGATTCAATTTCAACATCATTAATTGTCCTTATGCCTTTATTCACCACTTGTCTCGAGTTTACATTTACCTTACATTCTTTGGACGTGAACACCTCTTCACTGCCTCTCTCACATTTTTGACTTGTACTGAGCAAATTATGTTTCAAATCATCCACAAGCAAAACGTACTGGGCATATCCTTTGTCATTACTCAAACTCATCATCCCTCTATCCTTGATTTTGCCTGGTTCATCATTTTCAAGGATCACATTTCCTATTTTGTTTTTACTTATGGACAATATCTTATCCTTGTCTCCAGTCACATGCTTGGAACATCCACTGTCTATATTTCCAGAGGCCTTTTGTTTTTGAGTTGAAAGTGCTTGACCACATTTTTCACTATCTTTCCTCTTCCATGTGTTGGTCTTTCTATCTAAGAACTTTATCCTTGTATCTGCTTTGTAATTCTTGAGATGGTAGTTTGCAGCTTTGTGGCCAAATTTGTGATAGTTATAGCATTCAATCTCATTGTTCAATAGGTCAAAGTTGTTGTTGCAGGGTTGTCTACTCATTGATTGTTTATTAATCCTTGACCTCGTCAGTTGCATGTCTCTAGACTTAATTTGGCAATTTGCAATATGTGATGGTTTGTTACTTTGCTATATCATTCTTAGTTGTGGCAGACATTTATTCCTTGGAAATCTTAATTTCTCACGTCTAATTCTTAAGGAACAATTTACAGCGTTGTGACCTGTTGGTGACGGAAGTCACTCCTTGATTGCTAGTAGGAGAAGAACCCGATGCCCATCAGTTTTATGTCACGGTTGTTTATAGATGGGTTATCGAATGGAGGGAAACTCAAAACAATAGTGTTCCAACTCTGAAACCAGGCCAGGTATGCATGAGCAAGTGAGGTCTTGCATAAATTTCAGATAGTGAGCTGTAGTAAAGGGTGAATAGGTGGAAGACTTATACAAGAGAAAAGCGGAGGTCTGTTACAAACAGCAGGTTTCTAACAGACTGTAGAAGAAGGAATTTAAACACAAGATCGGCTTACATTCAAATGAAAAGCTAGAGGACATAAATATGTAAGAATAAATCCTTTATCATAACAGAACTACAATAATTCGCATGAGTCAGTCGTTCACGAACCCTCTTAGCATGAGATGAAAATTAGATGGAGTAAGAAGAACTGTCTGTCATAAAACAAGAAATCTCATATACAGATGCATAAGCTGGAAGCTAGAATAGCTATTAAAACATTACAGTAGGGAGCTCTGCTCAACCATCCTTCATTACAAAATGGAAAAAATGCCTACATATACTCTTCCCTTCCTTTCTCCCAGTAGAGGCGTCTCAGAACTTTCAATGGGTGACGTCTCCTCAATCAAATTTGTCCTTTGTTCCCCTGTCATGCGCCTCTTTAATTCATCATGGCTCATGCCAGGGGGTAGCTGAGCCCTTTGAATGTTGAACTGGTGTGTGCAGGTTCCTCTGGCGAGTTGAAGACTCTGCATGGACTTCCTGAAGAGAACTGGTAGAGGGGACCCTCCCAGGTATACTTTCAGTTGGGACCTCCATACTCTGCAATAAATGAGTGATGTGAGGTTTCACCCACCCTCTCTCTTCTTTATCCATTTCGAGCAGGTATCAGGATACAGATCACGTCGAAATGGAGTCTGAAGGGCACAGTGCCCCCCTTCTGAGACTTAGTTTGGAACCTTTGGCCAAATGAAAATGAAAGTGCCCCTCTTCCAGACCTCCTTCTTGATGACCAGGCACCAAAACCATGGGCCCAACTCTGGTCTCTTTTGGAGCTTCAGGATTTGGGGTTTCGAGGGGTAAAGTGATGAGGAGATATTACCGTGTGAATTCCTGAACGTCGACATGAAGCAGAAGAAGAACCATTATAAAGAGGTTGTACCCCCCTTTACCCACTCGCTTGATATGACCTAGTGTTGAGACCCTGGGCTTCATTCGAAGGGTGCTTCGGAGTTTCATCGATCGGCACATCCGAGTGCTATGAGCTGAGAGCTCCTTATTTCCTGAAACCCCAATCCATGATATGCTGACAGGCTGCCACCTATCCTGGTAAGATCGGATGGTCCAGATTTGTTTTGAACCATGGCGCTTCACCTTGCTAAACCCTGGGCAACTGGTCGGCCCCGAAAACTCGATGGCCATCGATCCGCTTCTATGGATGGATCTCGACCGTTGATGGAAAAAATTTTCCCACTTTCTTGACTTGCTGCTAAAAAACGGGATTCTCTCGTGTTATTCTCGGGTGCTTCCCCTGCAATCTACAAACCTGGGTACGCCTAATCCCGAGACAAGAAATATCGCTAACATTAGGCTCCATGGGGGATAGAATTGTCCCTTCGATGCTCTAAGAACTCCTTCTGCAGCTTCAGTGCCTTGCTATTGGGCTATGGAGTCAACTATTAAGCCGAAAACATGTAAAACAAAAATACACAAAGGTAAAAAGGACAATATTTACAAACAGAGGAGCTGTCTAAGGCTCAAATAAAACATTTTTTCATAAAATTCCCATTCACTGGGCTATTGAAAACCTCTTCACCCTCCAGATCTTGCAACCCATATGTGTTGTTGGAGAAAATCTCAGATATTTTGAAGGGGGCGATCCAGAGGGCATCAAACTTGTTTTGTTTTCCTTTATCCTGTCTGGGTGTGTCCCACTTAAATACCAAATCCCCGATCTCAAACTCCTTTTTCTTGACCTTCATGTCAAAAGCCTGTTTGATCTTCTGTTGATGACTGTAAGTTGTGTCCCTCACTTGTTCTCTGATCTGCTGCACTTCCACTATCTGATGAATTCTTCTGAACATATGATCTAGTTCTCCCTCATAGTCTTGAAAGAACTTCTCCATAGGTAAGGTGAGCCGGGTAGGGAAAACCGCCTCTGCTCCATAGACTAGTTGAAACGGCGAAGTGCCCAAAGACTTCTTCGTTGTGACACGATCGGCCCACAGAGAAAATTTCAACTTTGAATCCCAGGCCCTTTGGTTGTCCTCCAATATTCTTTTAATGATCCTTAGCAAGCTTTTGATGGAGGACTCTGCTAAACCGTTGCTTTGGGAATAGTAGGGGGTGGAGTGAACTAGTGATATATGGAACTACTCGTACAACTTAATTAGAGGCTCAGACTTGAAAGAAGCAGTGTTATCGGTGACAATCCTGCTGGGACAGCCAAATCTGGCTATGATATCCTCCAGGAAGCTGATAACTACTTTGTGTGATGTGCTTCTGGTGGGGACAACTTCTATCCATTTGGTGAAATAATTTGTTGCTATCAGAATCCATCTGTTTTGACCACTTGAGGGAGGATGAATTTCTCCAATGAAGTCCAACCCCCACTGTTGAAAAGGGGCTGGAGATATTATAGGCCTCAATGGCAGTGATTTGAGCTGTTGTTTTCCTGATAACTTTTGACATTTGGTGCAAGCTCTGATCTCCCTGCAAACATCGGGGAATAAATTGGGCCACTAATACCCAGCTCGAAGTATCTTGTGGGTTTTGGTCTTCCAGAAATGGTGACCTCCACAAAGGCCGCTATGAAAATCAAACGTAACCTTCTGGGCCTCCTGCGGGTCCAGGCATCTCAGAAATACCCCTAGAGGGTCTTTCCAGTACAAGGTTTGGTCAATGAGGCAATACCTGACCACCTTGAGCTTAAGAGCCCTCGCTTTACTTTTTCCCATTCCATCGGGGGGCTTCAACTCCTGCAGAAAATACAGAATGTCACGATACCAGGCACATTCTGCCATCGATAAGACATCTTGATAGCATTAGTTGGGCAATTTAGCTTGCTGAGATCCTAGGCGAGTATTGATGAAACTAACTCCCAAGGCTTCGCAGTTGGATTTAGCCAGTAGCTTGGCTAAACCTTGCCCCTTAACCAACTTGGTGGGTTTTATTTCAAAGTCAAATTCCAGATTTTTTGTGATCGATCGTCCTCTTTTCCCATCTACGTCAGGCTGCACAAGGATGTCCTTCACGGAAGCTGAAGGAACATATGTTGTTACTTTTGAATGCAATACATAGACTCTGAAAGATTTAAGATCTTTCACTAAGGCATAGGCCTTCTTCTCCATGATTTCATACCTACTCTCTGTGTCTCTTAATGCCCTGTTGAAGAAGGCGATGGGATGCTCATGCCCTTCCTCATTTTTCTACAATAAGACGACCGCCACTGTATCAAAAGAAGCAAAGGAGAAAATTAGGAACTCTTTGGAATAGTCAGGACTGATAAGCACAAGTTCCTCAGTCAATGCAGTTTTTATTTGGTCAAAAGAGGCCCTGGGCTCAGTAGTCCATTTCACTTTGTTTCCCTTCCTGAGCATGGCCATGATGTGTTTCACTAGCTCGGAAAAATTTGAGACAAACCTCCTTAGAAAAATAATTTTCCCTAAAAAGGATTGAACCTCTTTTTTAGACCTAGGAAGTGACAAGGCTTGAATTGCCTCCACCCTACTGGGATCAATTCTCACTCCCTCTGCCGATACTATATGTCCCAATAACTTCCCTTCCTGCATAGAAAACAAGGACTTCTTGGGATTCAGGGAAAGACCAAACCTCCGGCACTTCGAGAAAAATCTCCTTAAGTGGCAGCAGTGCTCCTTATCAGACCTGGAGAAGACCGTGATGTCATCTAGGTAGATCACTACAAACTGGTCTTTTTCTCCGATGAAGGCTATATCCATGGCTCACTAAAATGTTTCTCCTGCATTCATTAGCTCGAATGGAATTTTGGCATACATGAATGTGCCCCAAGGAGTGGTGAAGGTTGTCTTCTCCCTATCCTCAGGCATGACCGATATCTAGTTATATCCAGAAAACCCATCGATCATGGATATCCAGGAGGCACCAATTACCCTCTGCAGTATGTGTTCCATCTTAGGTAGGGGGTAATTGTCTTTATTTGAGCTTCTATTGAGATTCCTGAAATCAACACAGAGTCTGATTTCTCCACTCTTCTTCCTTACTGGGACCAAATTGGCCACCCATTCAGAATATCTCAAGGGGACAATAATTTGGGCATCTAACAATTTCTTCACTTCTTTCTCCATGACAGGTAGCAACATGGGATTTATCTGTCTTAGCTTCTGTCTAAATGGTTTAGCCTCTTCCTTTAGTGGGATCTTGTGCTCAATGACAAATGTGTCATAGGTATTGAGGTCTTCATACGTCCATGCAAACACATCAGCAAACTCTTTTAGCAACTCAGTATATTCGGCCTTCTATTCTCTGGTCAAACTACTTGATAATTTGACAAACCTGGGCTCCTTTGGTGTGCCAATGTTGCATTTGGTTGTCTCAGCATCTTCATTTGAGACCCTTCCCTTTACTGGAATATCATTCCCATCGAACAATCTTTATAAAGGGACAAGTCCTCTTGGAATGTGATTGTTGGGCAGCTGAATGATCTAATGATTAGTGATTTTATTTAAAAACTTCGAGGGTCACCTTCCAGGTCAAGATCCTAGTCAATATGCAACGTAGAAAAATCGTCAACTGATTGGAGAAACCTTTTGAGTTCTGAATCATCCTCGAACACCTTCCAATTCTTGACATTTTCCGGCACCGAGGGACTATATTTTATATCAACATCATTTTTTAACATAGGCGGAAGAGGAAATTTGAGCAAACTAGCTGAGACAGCTAAAGAATCGACCAAAGTATTTTCTCCCCTCGGAATGAAAGAAATTTTAAAATCCAAGAAGAAATTATCAATAAGGTCCCATACTTCATTCCAATAATTCCTGAGCTGGGGATTATGGGCACGATAAGGATTCCTTACCTACTGAATAATCAACTCAGCATCTTCGAATATTGCTATCTCTTTAATTCCCATTTCCTTTGCGGCCCTCATACCTAGAACAAGAGCTTCATACTCTGCCACGTTGTTGGTGGCTTTGAATTCCAGCTTGTATGACAAGGACATGACTTCTTGACAAGGTGGTATGAAAACCACTCTAGCGCCAGTGCCTTCACTAGAAGAAGCTCCGTTAAAAAGCATCTTCCACACAGGGGAGCTTTGAGGGAAAATCGGATGATCAGGGCTAGGATGTTTTCTGATTAGTAAAGAGCTTTCAAGGGCATCGGTAAGCTGCAGCAAACTAGACCCCAAGTCGGTGTCAAGTGCAAAGATGGGGTGATTGGTAGGGTCTGCTTCATCACTGACAATATAGGCTAGCTGGGCTTCTCTATATAATTTCCTTTGTTCCCCTCCAAAGATAGGAATGGTGGTGTATGTGAGATCCATCTGTAGTGTCCCTCCAAGTTTTTTAATCCACGATCTAGACAATAGCATACCAAATTTGGGGGGAACGTCGGCTACCACGATATCCATGACCACACTTTTCATGGGCAGCTGAAACAAGGAAACCACTAGGTCTTTGATGACTCCTAGACACTGCACTCTCCTTGAATTGAAAGAATATAAATCATGATAAGTTCTTGTCATCTCCAGTCCCAATTCTTCCATGACTATTTTTCGCATAAGGTTATGGGAAGCCCCTGAATCCATGAGGCAGTTATGCAACACTTTATCATGTATGTTCAGGGATGTGTAGAAAGGGGGGGATGAGTCATCTCTGTCTTCTACCATAGGGCCTAAGATTGATGGCCGAATTCTCATCTTGAAGGTTTACTGAGTCAGAGGGGGGCTGAGGGTACTCAGACTGTAGCAGCTTGGAGAGGGATCTTTTAAAATCTTTGTTTTTAACTAGCTCTGAAAGGGGGACGGGGATCCTGAAATTTTGAATTTCCTGTTCAAAATTAAAGGATGGAATGGGCTTAGGAGATTCCCTTACCCCAGTGATGGGTTCTTTGACTACTGGAAAAGCGCTCTGAGATCTTTTATCCTTAGTAGTGGCTACTACAGATCTAGTAGGTCTTTCTTCTACGAGGGGATGGTCTGGGCTGTCAAAGTCTCCTTCTTTCCTTCTCAACCTAATATTATATCTGTTAGAAGTGTGACTGGCCCTTTGCTCTTTCCCCAACTCATGAATTTGAGTGCTCATCAGGGATTCTTCATATGTGGACTGCGTCAAATGGGGAAAAGGGGGAGTGTCTTCAATACAGTGAATCTCAGGGCCAAACTCGTCTATCTCCTCTCTTTCCTCATGATCAACTAGGTTGTTTTGGAGGGGGGTTTGAACCCTTTGATCATCTCTATCTTTTCCCCTTTGTTCCCTCAGGAAAACCTGAGGCATATTGTTAGCAGGTCGTTTGAAACCTCTATTATCGGTGTTCTAGGGATTTATGTACATGGGCTTCCCCTCTAACTCCCACCTCTTCATCTTCGCAGCAAGCGATTTTATTTCTATAGCTGTCTCATCTGTCTGATGGGGCAAGGGAGAGGAACTGGATGAGGAAGTTTCATGCCTGTTCTTGGGCATATTTCTATCACCTGCGTTCCTAAGTTGGTTGACAACCAATATTTTAGATTCAACCTCCACGACCGCATCCTGCATGTGGGACAGCGTAGCATCTCTTCTCTCCCTTAGAAGTAAGCAGAAATCAGGATCAAAAGTGCTGGAGTAAGTGATCTTTGCAGAGGCTTTAGAGGGTTTTATCTCAGCAGGGATTTTGTTGTACATTTTATTAAATCTCTTGGAGAAGTCGGAGAGAGACTCTCCTTCCTTTCTCTTCAATGACCCAAACTCTATCATGTAATACATGAAATCTTTTTTATCTCCCCACTGTCTCAAAAAGGTACTATCTAAAGCTTCGATCCCATCAATAGATCCAGGAGGTAGGGCCTTTAACCATTTTCTAGCCTCTCCTTGGAGACTATGGAAAAAAATTATCATCCATACGTCTGCGTGCATGATAACATTATCATCTGCGAAAGTATAAAGGGATGCTAGGTGTTCTTCAGCATCTATGTCCCCCTCGCCTATAAACTTGGGCAGCTAGTTTAGGTATCCATCTGGTGGGAGGGCATTGAGAAGTTATGGTAAGATAAGAGGAGCATACCTAGCAGCTATGATGGCCTCCATTACAGTCATAGGGGGATTTTCTTCATCCATATGGATATTATGTAAAGGGGAACTAGGAGGAGAAGGAACTCAGAACTTGGATACTAGGGATGAGTTCTTAATGGGAGTGGGAAACAAGAGAGGATTCAAGGAGAAAGCTTATGAGCTCAAGTCAGCAGGTGCTCCTCCTTGTACAGGAGTGGGGAAATCTTTTGTGGTCCTGGGTCTACACCAAGGTATAGCTTCAGAGGATAGGGGAGTGACAAGGATTTCTCCCTCCAATCCCAAACCAGGAGGGGAAAACTCGGAAGGAACACTCCCAAAATTCAGGAAACGGAAACTTATGAAGGAGGTCTATTAAGAAACTGAGGAGGAGAAAACGGAGTTCTTACAGAAGGATATGGTGGATTACCTATTTCGACGGTGGAAGCTTCTTCTTCAGGGGCCTTTCCTTTTCTGAGAACCACCTCTGGATCGGTTTCAGGTGTAGCTAGGGGCAGTTGTGGATGAGACCATGTGTGTCTGCCTCTAAAAGCCACAATTAATAGAGCAAGTTTTCCCCAGCGGAGTCGTCATAATGGAGTCGCTAGGTGCACAGTAGCAATCTTGATAATTCTGATATCCGATGCACCTTCAGAATCAGCTAATCATTTTCATTCAATCATGGGGAAAATATTCAACTTCATCCTCGGCAACGGCACCAGAAATGTTGGCGACGGAAGTCACTCCTGGATTGCTAGCAGGAGCAGAGCTCGACGCCCATCAGTTTTATGTCACGATTGTTTATAGATGGGTGATTGAATGGAGGGAAACTCAAAAAAATAGTGTTCCAACTCGGAAACTAGGCCAGGTATGCATGAGCAAGTGAGGTCTTCAGTAAATTTCAGACAATGAGCTGTAGTAAAGGGTGAACAGGCGGAAGACTTATACAAGAGAAAAGTGGAGGTCTATTACAAAGAGTCGGTTTCTAACAGACTGTAGAAGAAGGCATTTAAAGACAAGATCGACTTACATTCAAATGAAAAGCCAGAGGACACAATTATGTAATAATAAATCCTTTATCATAATAGAACTGCAATAATTCACACGAGTCAGTTGTTCACGAACCCTCTTAGCATGAGATGAAAATTAGATGGAGTAAGAAGAACTGTCTGTCATAAAACAAGAAATCTCATATACAGATGCATAAGTTGGAAGCTAGAATAGTTGTTAAAACATTACAGTAGGGAGCTCTGCTCAACCATCCATCATTACAAAATTGCAAAAATGCCTACATATACTCTTCCCTTCCTTTCGCCCAATAGAGGCATCTCATAACTTTTAATGGGTGACATCTCCTTAATCAAATCTATCCTTTGTTCCCCTGTCATACGCCTCTTTAATTTAGTATGGCTCACGCCAGGGGGTAGCTGAGCCCTTTGAATGTTGAATTAGCATGTGCAGGTTCCTCTAGCGAGTTGAAGACTCAGTGTGGCCTTCCTGAAGAGAACCGATACAGGGGACCCTCCCAGGTAGACTTTCAGCCGGGACCTCCATACTCTGCAATAAATGAGTGATGCGAGGTTTCACCCACCCTATCTCTTCTTTATCCATTTCGAGCAGGTATCGGGATCCATATCACATCGAAATGGAGTCTAAAGAGCACAGTGCCCCCCTTCTGAGACTTAGTTCGGAACCTTTGACCAAATGAAAACAAAATCGCCCCTCTTCCAGACCTCCTTCTTGATGACCAGGCACCAAAACCATGGGCCCAACTCTGGGTGCTTTCGGAGCTTCAGGATTCGGGGTTTTGAGGGGTCAAGTGATGAGGAGATCTTATCGCATGAATTCTCGAATGCCCACATGAAGTAGATATGTGTCGCACGTCCTTTAGATCGACGGCCCAGATATTATTTACCATTATAAAGAGGTTATCCCCCCCTTTACCTGCTCACTTTATATGACCTGGTGTTGAGACCCTGGGCTTCATTCGAAGGGTGCTTCGGAGTTTCGACAATCGGCACTTCCAAGTGCAATGATCTGAGAGCTCCCTGTTTCCCCAAACCCCAATCCGCAATATGTCGATAGGCTGCCACCTGTCTCAGTGAGATCGGATGGTCTAGATTTGTTTTGAACCATGGTGCTTCCCCTTGCTAAACCCTGGGCAACTGGTCAGCCCTGAAAACCAGATGGCCATAGATCTGCTTCTATGGATGGATCTTAGCCGCCGATGGAAAAACTTTTCCTGCTCGCTTGACTTGCTGCTAAAAAATAGGATTCTCTCATGTTATGTTCGGGTGCTTTCTGTGCAAACTACAGACCTGGGTACGCCTAATCCTGAGACAAGAAATATCGCTAACATGACCAAAGTTAGAACAGTATAATCAATATCCATAGAAAAATTCTTTGTAACTAGAAAATGGTTGTCTTCTTTGAGAAAATCAGTTTATTTCATGTTGATGATGTCTTTGAGCAGGGAGTGCATTATTTCTTTGTTCTACAGATTCAGTCCTGGCACTTTTTCCTTTACTTGTCCTGGGCGGCCGGTTGTCTTGCTTTGTTTCTGCAGGTTTGTTGTTGTCATTGGTTGTCGATTTGACATGAACACTAGCTTTGACAAACTTGATGGGTTCTTTGTTTCTTGGTTTACCACTACTTGATCCCTCTTCATAACCCAAACTAGTTTTTAGCTTTGGATTCCTTTGTTGATTTAGAATGGTGGCTAATCCTTCTAAGGCTTTGATACTAGACAAATTTTGATGATACAAGGTTTGAAACTTCTCCATCTCTTTCCTAGTTTTCACTACTTCTTCTTCTAGGGCTTCAGATCTTGCCCTCTTTTCTTATAGCTGATGTTTCAGAATATCCTTGATTTTCCTTGCCTCTTCTAATTCCACTTTCAGCAGGGCAAAGTCTTCATCAGGCTATTTATCGTCTTTCTCAAACTGTATTAGCAATTGTTTTTACTTTTTGTTCTTAATTCTGAGTCTGTCAATCTCTTCCAGTGCACTGATCAATTCTCCTTCCATATCAACCACAGCTTCTTCATCATTCTCATCACTGACTGTGATTTCATTATCATAATCCTCTTTGGCCATAAGCACGAAGTCATTTACTTTATCTTCACATGAAGAATCACTATCGATGTCTTCTGAGGAGTCATCATTTTTTACACATAAACTCTTCTTCTTATCAAATCTTCTTGATTTGTGCTTCTCTTCATCTTCAGAGTTTTGATCATGTTTCTTGTGTGGACATTTATTTTCAAAATGACCTATCTTACCATAGCTGAAACATTTGAAGGGCATCTTACCTTGGTACTTGCCTGATCCTTTCTTTAATCTTCTCACGAATTTTGTTTCAATTTCATCAGGCTCACAATCCTCATTCTTATATGCTTTAAATGATGCTTCTCTAGAGGTGGTTTTATCTATAACTATCCTCATTTCATATGCAGTCAACGTTCCTAGAAGTTGATCAAAAGACAAAGTCTTTATATCATTAAGTTCTTCTATAGATGAGACCTTTGGGTTGAACCTATCTGGTAGAGATCTCGAAATTTTCTGAACTAAGGAGGGTTCCTCAATTTCTTCACCAAGTGCTTTCATTGCATTTACTAGTTCTTCAACTCTCATAAAATACTTCACAATTGTTTCATCTTCTTTCATCTGTATCTTTTCAAACTGTACTCTATAGGTTTGAAGCTTTGCATCTTTCACCTTCTCATTACCTTCATAACTATTAATGAGTTTGTCCCACATTTCCTTAGCAGTTTGAAGATGCATAACCTTCACAAACTTAGCTTCTGCAAGTCCATTCAAGATATCATTCATTCCCTTATCATTAAAGCTAAATTCTAACTTACCATCTTTGGAAGTTAGCACAACAGGCTTTATGTATCCAGTCTCTACTACATCCTAGACATCAGCTCCTAAGGCCATTAGGTATGTTCTCATCCCAACCTTCCAGAAGGAAAAATTTGTTCCATCAAATAGAGGAGGCCTAGTGATGGAAGTCCCTTCATGGCTTATCATGTTTAAGCTCTAGTATCTACCCTTAGATAGAAGGGGTCGACTTTGATACCAATTGTTGGACAACTGAGAGGGGGGGGTGAATCAGTTGTTACTGTGCTTAAACAATTATGCTTCTTTTTTAACTCTTTGCAGAAACACTGAAGGACAATCACAATAGTGTAGGGAAGTAAGCAATAGCATATTCAATATCAGTCACACACATGTGATACACAGAGATAGATATTTCCTGAGGAAACCCATAAAGGGTAAAAACCTGTTTTTATTTATATGATAAGTAATAGTTACATTCTTTACATTATCATACATATGAGCGCCAACTCATAATGAGGCTACAACCTCTGTTTTGCAAGCTGCTACTTGTTGAGAGAACCAACTCTATGTTTTCTCTAGCACCCACTAGAAGGAAGCACCAACTCCCTAGTTTCTATAGCACGAACTAGAAGGAAGCACCAACTCCCTGGTTTCTCTAGCACGAACTAGAAGGAAGCACCAACTCCTTGGTTTCTCTATCACCAACTAGAAGGAAGCACCAACTCCCTAATTGTTTCTAGCACCAAGTGGATGGAAGCACCAACTTCCAATCATACAGGCACCAACCTGTATAACAGAGAACAAGACTTCTCCCTTGCACCACCCTGCCACCCTGGTTTCTCTGGTTGTAACCAGATGGAAGCTACAACTCCCTGTGTTCAAGCACCCACTTGAACCTCTGAGGAAAACAATCCTCCCTAGCACCTCCCAACCTCCATGAAATATAAATCTTTGCTACTGAAACTTATTATAGTGATATAATGTTCAACAATGGCTTACCAGACTCATCACTGTTCTACTGCATTTTGTTGTTCTGTCTGCCTCACTGCCTTCCTGCACACATGAATTGTGCTATCTGTTCTTCTTCTTTTTATGCTCTATGCACCATGTCCATTCACTACATAGATCCTCTTCTGTGTAATTCAGCTGCTGCACTCTCCTCCTTCTTCACACATGAATCACCTTCACCAACAACAACCACAGCAAACTCCAACAACAACAGCAACTGCATCTCTTATCTGTACCATGTATTTATAGCTTCTGTGCACCTTGTGCATGCAATGTTCACAATGCCTCTACATGTTGACTCTGTGTCGATATCCTCCACCTCTCAAGTGCTCTGCCTGATCATCATGGTAACTCTTCATCTTCTCTGGTGGTTGTCCCACGCGTTCATCTTCATTGTATGTTGTATTGAGATTCCTCAGCCTCTCTGGTAGTTTGAGACTCTCTGTCTTCTCTGTGACAGTCAAGCTCGCCTTCTCTTTTTTAGTTATAGAATTCAATGCTCATCCATCTGCCAATCCCTTCTAAGAATAGTCTTCCTTCACTGGACGAAGCTTGGGGACTCTTCATCTCCTCTGGCAATCACACAGAGGTCTCTTTGAATTCTCTAGCAGATGTCATCAATGGTTTCTGGTAGTTTCACTACGTCGTGCATTAGTAGCCCTCTGATCTCCTTCAGATTTATCTGCGTCATTGGATGAACTTTATTAATCTTTCCTTTAAATTGGGTTTTGGCATTTCGACATTCCTATCCCCAATTGTCTTAACACTTCATGTCACGATCTTTGAAGATTCGATACAGAGATTTTATTCACTATCTCCTTCCTCTATATGACCATGGCCATGACCAAGCGCTTATGCTTAAAGTGCTTTTTGCGAATTCACATTTCTTGAATCTGGAGATGAGGCATCTCGACTCTCCAAGTCACGATCTTTGAAACCCTGAAATGGAGCTTATCTAGACTGACTCCTTCCCTTCTTGTGACCAAGGGTTGTGACCATAACCTTATGCATAAGGTTCTTTCACGATCTCACATCTCGCTGTTCCCTAGGTGGAGGTTTTTGTCACTCCAAGTTGCGATAGGTGAAACTCTGAGATGGAGCTGGATCAACGGTCCAGAATATTGGTGTATTGACGGTCCAGATCTATTCATGAATTCACATCTCGCAGTTCCTGTGATGAAGGGTCTCATCACTCAAAGTCATGATAGTTGAGACTCCAAGATGGAGTGGGATCAATGGTCAAGATCAAACCTTGATTTGATGGCTAAGATCAAACCTCGATCTAATGGCTAAGATCAAACCTCATTCCTTTGACTTTCCAGTCAGTGACACGATGATCTTTCGCCATGTGTTCTATGGACCCAATGGTTCAAATCTTGTCGTGATTTCGATACTTCATAGGCCTTCTTCATGATTTATCAACGATCCACATTCCTTGGTGATCTGACGGTCAAGATCTTTTTGTGAATTCACATATCGCGATTTCGACATTTTTGTGGTGAATGTTCTTGATGCTTCCAAATCCCGATCCATGAAACTCCAAAAAGGTGTAAACCTGCTGATGTCACACATGTCGAATACCTGCCACATGTCACCCTAATTTGTGACTTACATGTGCTTGAAATGTTGAATCAGTCTGACACTTGTCATTACCTGGTTGTGCCACATGTTCCTAGCTGATGCGGTTTACTGACGTGAGTCGAATCGACGGTCCAGATCATATCTGGATCTGAGGGCTGCGATTAAATCATAATATCACATATCGTGATTTTGAGATTCCTGTGGTTTTTATTCTTTGACACCTTCAACTCTCGATCTTCGAAACTCCAACATGGACTGTAATCAACAATCCAAATCAGACCTTGATTCAATGGCTACGATTAAGTCACAATTTTGCATATCATGAAATCGACATTCTTGTTGCATTGTTTCTTTGACATCTTCAACATGTGATCCTCGAAACTCTGACATGGACTGGAATCAACGGTCAAGATTTGATCTTGATCTGATGGCTCAGATTAAGTCACAATTTTTCATATCGCGATTACGCTGGCTTCTCCTTGTACCTTAAAGAATGTGCAGGTTCTCCTCGATCCAATGGTGGTCAAACCCTGCACTCGGATCTAACGCTCGAGATTTATCCTCCATATATGCACACTCCTCTTGTCTACATTCAAATCTGATGGCCATCGAGAATTCAGGTTGAGATCCAACGATCACTGGCACTTCTCCTCTGGAGCATTCTTTGTCCTTGTTTTTCCATCGCTGCATACTCTGATCTTGCCATCAATGACAAGCTTACTTTTCCTGATAACTTGCCAATAATCCTCTGCACTATCTCTTCTAAACTTATCGGGCTTGCTCTGCAGTGTCTTCCTAAAATACTTCTGATGCCCATCTGTTACATTCTTTCTGTACTCATGCCATCTTCACTATTGTACTTTCCATCAATGACAAGCATATGCTACATGTTAAACATTTTCCAACAGTGAGACCGACTACATATAAGACCCATTTAGGGAGGTCATTGGGTTGATGGTCAAGTCAGGGCCAACAAATGAAAGTTGATCAATAGTCACCATTCTTCCATCATGTGGGAAATATATCACAAGAAAAAGAGTGGACACAATATCTTTCATGGCATAGACATAATCTTGCCCAAGGAGTAAATATAAATCCAAGGGTTCCTGGACTACCATAACATCAATAAATACTACTTTCGCTCTCAAAGTTATAGGAAACTGAGGAAGGATCCCTAAAGGGTGACTATTTCTTCTGTTAAAACAAAATAGATTATGGGTAACCAGCACAAGATGTGGATAACCCAAATATTTCCAAGCAATAGAGGACAAAATACTAACAAATGAACCATCATCTATCAGTGCATGAGGAACATCCCGACCAAAAACCTGTATTGTAATATTGAAGGGAATGTGAGAGGTAAGATGAGGTTCAGTTAGCACACCATAATCAAAAAGGATGGCCTCATTTCTTGGAGGGGGTTTCGCAGGAGAAGGAGGAATTCCCCCCAGCACGGTAGATTATGTACCAATGAGAAAAACATGGGAAGTATCAGGTTTACTCTCTAGTAGGAGAGTAGGATCGATTGATAACAACATCAAATCAACCACTTGGGATTCATTCTCCAAGGGGAGAATGGGGTCGACAGTTGGAAATGGATGGACCACTTGGGTTATACTCTCTAATGGGAGAGAGGGACCAACCGAGGATGGGATCGGATCAACCACTTTGTCAACTGGTTCAATTAAAGATGTGACCAGATTGATCACATGATCAACTCGACTGACCGATGAAGGGACTAGAGAAACCATTTTGGCACTCATTAGAGGAGGAGTGGGATTGACCATGTTGGCACTGACCAATGGCAGGACTAGATCATTCACTTCAGTTTCACTTTTCATATGAAAAGTGGGGTTGATCGATGATGATAATGGATCAACTACTTTGGTTAGTGGTTCAACTGAGGATGAAACTAGATTGACCACCTAATCAGCTAGACTGACCGGGTATGGATCCTGATTGACCATTCCATCAAATAACAATGGGTCGAGGGAAATCTTATGATAACCAGTTGGAAGTTGATGTTTTTCCAAAAGAGAAGAAGCCTCATCCATATCAGGACAAAGGTGAGAATAATGATCGCCTTTGCATAACATACAAGGAAATTTGATAGTTGTCTTCTTCTTACCAACCTTAACATCACTAGTGGAAGGGGTGTCACCAGCATGAATAGTAGGAGCCGATGATGTGGAGGACCACATTTCTAAGACCTTGGGAATACCAGGGAAATCTCTCAGAAAGTGGTCACCCTTACAAAGACTGCAAGGGAATTTGGGTTTCAAAATCTTCATTTTAATATTTTCCACCTCATCAACACTCCTAGTACGATTAATAGTATTTGGTTGCTTGGATCCAATATATGATATGGTTGGAGGTTTGGTCCCTTTTTGGTTCTTCTTCTTCTCTTTTTCATTTCTTCTTCTTCTTATCAATCTAGCTACTCACTTGAGAGATTTCACTAGGCGAAGAAGGAGAAATGGAAGGAGACCCGATGGCCGAAGAAGGAGAAAGGTTGACATGAGGTTGATGTGTGGGTGGTGTGATTACATCTGAAGCACATGAATTCGAGATCACTAGAGTGGAAAACAACCATATCGGTAACCCAATTGTGAGCCCTGGAAGGCTCAAAGTAGTGATGTAAGGAGGACCAACATTTCTATAAGAAGGAAAAACAAAGGTTTCCCCTGGCAAAGGGGTTCCTTCATTGGTCATTCCAGGAACTGACGCCATAAAACTAAAGATCCAACCTATATTCTTCTAGGGAGAACAAACAACACACGCTAAAAGTGTATTAAGAAAACAAGCAAACAAAACCTTCTCACAATGAGCATACTAGTTGGTGATGAAATCCAACATCGTGAGAACAAATTAAGAAGGGGTTGAGATAGAGCGGGTGGAAAAGTTACATTGATGACCTGCTTAACGGACTTATGCCTTGGTGTAATATCCCACACATAAACATGGGTATAACCTCCAAGGATCCCGAGTGAGTTTGGCCAATGTCGATTCCAGGTACCATAAATACTTGCCCCTCCACAATCACCTTGTGTAAAGACCCTAAAGAGATAGGCCACTAAGGTTTCCAACTACAACAATGATGCCTGGGGAAACTGTCGATAGTCTGATCCACGCACAAGGGCAAGGTATCTATCCCAAAATCAACTTGAAAAGATTCCACTCATCATTGTGGGTATACCTTCAAGCGACCCCCATAATACGCACAATCTCTACACCAAGACCAACAAATCAAGGTGAGTAACTCTGTTAGTCTCAACGAGACCTCGGTTTGAACCTTGTGTGAGAAGGGATTCCCAGGACAAAATTTAGCAATTGGATTTCACCGCTCCCTAACACAAGATCTTATGTTTATTTTCAACTTTGGAAATTTATCTTTCACACCTATTCCAAATCCCTATAACTAATCTAATGTAGGTTTTCTACAAGAAAATATAGAAATGTCTAATCAAATTTTAGTTTAGCACTTGATTTTTAAGGTTGTTGTTACTCAAAAGGAAAATGGAATGGACAATATGGTATTTTGACCAACTCAAAATTTATGCAAAGATATGAAGATGCAATCTTTTCATTGTGATGAAATCTATTCTACAAGATGGAGAAAACATTCATCATTACAGATGCACAATGTCCCAAAAAAGCTAAGAACCATGCAATTCTACTACTTCAAATGCAAGCTATTTTCACTACCCAAAATCAAAAATGCATTTATCTTCTTCATTTGATTATGATGTATATATAAATTAAATACAAAACCTTCAATGCTCCACTACTTTCAATCAGGATAAAGAGTCCTATGCAGATGCAAAAGACACGAAGCAAAAGGGCTACAAACAAAGAATGCACAATGTAGTGAGGTATGAAAGAAACAACTAGAAACTTGTTCTAACAATAAATATCACCATAAAGGATTCTACAACCAATCAATCATTCAAGGAACACAAATAAAATGTAGATAAGAATCCAAGAAAAGATAGGGAGAAAGAGAAATCACTCAAAACCGTCGTGACAAAAACACAGCTAGAAAGGGCAATTTCACATTTATGAAAAAGGTTTCAAGATCCAATCAAGACAAGAGGGAGTGATAAGCATCAAAAACCATCAAAAAACAATCAAAAAAACTTCACAAACCAACCACAGACTCTGGGTAAAGAGCTCTGTAAAACAGGCTGCAAAAGAAAGGAAAAACTCTCAAAAAAGAGACTAGCGCTCTCCCAGAAGGGTGCACAGAGTGTTGTAACTCTCCCTAAGACACTGTGGGGGAGAGCTGGAACTCTAGTATGGCCTATAGGGGGGTGTTGGTCCTCCCAGAAACTCATAAAAAGAGCCAAAAACCATGCAAAAACTCACCCAAAATGCATGAAAATTGGTGAAATTGCTAGTGAAGGTAGGAGAAGGTTAATGGATGATGATCAACCAGAAAAAGTGATATGAAAGGTGGTAAAAGGGGAGGGAAAAACCAAGGAAATACAAATCCAATTCCATCCCCAATTTTGTCACCAATTTTTGTTACAGGAAAATCCCCCTGCAGACAAGTTGATTTCCTCTTGGATACTAGACCCCTATAACCAAGACAGAAAGGGTGCTAATGTTGGTCATTGCCATCCTTTTAAACCTAGCTGAACTAATGTATAGAGAAGAGGAATAAAGGTGTACCTTTTTAATGATGTTTTTCCTTGCACAATATGATTTGAGATTTGATCCCCAAGCTCCTAGATAAGTCCTATAAATCAAACAAAGACAGAGCAAGCTTCCTATTCTACTAAGATTAGATTGAAACCAGATCTATCTAATAGAGACAAGTTCATGTAGAATAAACACAACCTTGAAAGAAACAAGCAAAACACATATGTATATCAATGAAAACAAAGAAAAGTTCTTACAACCATGATGTAGATTCAACAGCTTCACCAAGCTCTCTTTGTCCATACCCTTTGCTCAAATAATCCACCAGCATAATGATTATGCTTTCACTGATAATTCTCTCTTATGAGATCATAAGTTTGATGCCTCTAAACTGCCATATGCTTTTACAATGAGAATGCCTCATATAATATTGGAGAGACCCAACCACCTTAGAGATTCTTGGGATAGGTTGAGGATCTTTCTCCTTCAGTTGTGGATCCTCCCTAAGATATAGCCTTGACCTCATATTAGAATCCAACTGATTTCTAAGATAAGGGGGATTTTTCTCCGATTCTCCTAAACAACACAAAATTTTCTCAAACAGGCCAGCACTCCCCCAAAAGGGTACACATATCATTGCAATTCTCCCCCAAAGAAGGCTAGGGAGCATTGGCACTCCCTGACAATGGATAGGTGAGTGCTGCCCAAAATTCCTTCAAAAAATCCTAGCGCTACCACAAAAGGGTGTACAGGGTGCTACAACGCTCCCCCAAAGGAGGGTAGGGAGCGTTGGCACTCCCTCACAGTGAGTAGGGTAGCGTTGCCCTCCAAAATTCATTTTTAAGTAGCTTTCTTCATGGAAAATTATTTGTACTCTTCATCAAATTATTTCTCTTCCTTAAACCAGTATTCGAAGGTGTCTTAAGTGCCCCTATAATGCCATTAAAGACACGACATAGGAAAGATGGCAGTATGATGTTTGACATACTTATGGCTAAAATGTGACACTTGCAAGACTTGTAACGATGACAATAGGTCATCATTGAAGTGAGTAATTTTCATGTGTAACACCATTCTAGTGCGTGATCTTTGAATGTGATCGCTAGTTGTGCCACTTTTGTATCCTCATTTATAATATGCTTAGCTTCCCAAATCTTCTCACAAATAAAAATATTCTTCTCTAGGTCCTCCAACCCTTCTCCATGGAATTTTGGTAACTGAATAGTTGGATATACTCCTTCCATTGTGCATTTTATTGCACTATCAGCTATGGGCAATGTAGATACTTGAATGCTACTAGATGAACTTTTATTTTTACTTCAATTTCCAATGGACCCACGTCCTACTAAAATCCTTCTACCACTAATCACTTTTTGTCTAAATGGTTCTTCTTCTTTAGATGTCTTAGTCGCACATGGGGTTGTGGGTTCCACACTAATTCAGATCTGGAATGGAGATTGTTATTCTACATCGGACCCCTTACCTCTAGTTTCCCTCTCATATGTGGTGTGCAATATTTCCTCAATCTTTCCCATCATGTGGAGATCATCTACCTCCTCCTCATCACTGCCCAATCCCTCTCACTCGACTATTGCCCTATTTTTCCTATTTATCTTATACTAGTAGGGTCTTCCACTACTCGTCACTCCTTCTCTTTCCATTATCTCCTTGGTATGTTCCTCATTTATCATAATGGGGTCCATTTCTTCCTTCATTTAGCCTCCATCTAGAGCCCTTTCCAGAGCCACTAAGGGAGATATGAAAAGGGAAGCACTAAGGGAGATATGAGATATGGAAAGGGCCTTCATACTTGAAAGGGATTTCTTCCTTCATTTAGCCTCCATCCAGAGCCACTTTTCATACTTGGGTGGCATTTTCCTAGGGTAACCAAGTATGGCTGACATGTCTAAGGGCTTAAACAAGTTAGATGACCATTTCCTTTGATTATTGACAGGGTTTGTAGTAGTGGAGGTTGTGGTAGACATGTTTAAAGGAAGTCTCTTTCCAAAGAGTGACTTGACTAGTCTAAGAGTAAAACATTGAGCTTTTTGTGCTAAAACAACTCTCTCAAACTCTTTAATTTTGAAACCCTAATGATTTCACTAACCCTAACCCTAAGATGATGTCATGCCTTTATTGAACATTTGATTGGTACAAAAATTGTGGCTAAGTCATCTTTTGTTCGGCATTGATGTGTTGAATATTTTCATTGGTCTAATTTGTAAAACGTCCACCTCTTCGCCTCTTAAACTAACCTCAATTTAGGGCTGATGTCACCTTTAAAACAACAACAATATTGATGACGTCAGGCCTCTTTTTAACCATGATTAAGTCCAAAACTTTGTGATTTGGTTGGCAATTGAAGTATATATTATTTTCTTTGGTTTAATAAGCAAAACGTTCACTTTTTGCCCTCCAAACTTGACCTAATATTAGGGCTGATGTCACCCTATTTCTGCAACTGTGACGTAGCAACAGTATTTATATATGAGCAGATTTATGACTTTTATTGCATTGTGATAATACAAGGTTTTGATTTATATATTGAATGCAAATGTCCTTGTGTATTTATTGAAGAAGTGACATTAATATAAGCTTTATTGCAATCATTGACTTTGTCAATAATTACTCTTATCATTGCTCATATATATTTAAAGATAGTCATGAAATTCTGAAGTACTAACCACTGCAGCACGTTCTAGTTCTTTTTGTCTTGTCTCGCAAAGAGGTGCCTTCTAGTGGGACTCTTCTTATTTTGACTATCATTTGGCAGTAATCTGTGAAGGGAAGCTTATCCTTAACCCTTGAAGCATTAATTCTTGATCCTTCTCCTTCAGAACCCCCAGATTACTAGGGACGTCTCCCTTGGGATTGGCCACCCTAAATAGAAAGAGCTCCCCATCGAGGTGACAGTGGGTGGGGAAGCTCCTGTTACGCTAGTTTGAAGCCTTGACTCAAGATACCTATTCCTATCCTACAAACTGAGCGATAACATTTTGGCGTCCTTGCCGGGGAACACTGAGTCTACCTTCCTCAACGACATATCTTTGGTAAGCCTTGGCTCAGAATCATTTCTTGTAAGCTTACCTGGCGACTCCACTACCTTTTCCCCCTATTCTTTGGTAGTTTTAGGGAAACTATCTGGCGAATCCACAAACCAAAAGGAGGTACAATAACCCTCCTCTAACTTTCAGAAGGAAGCCTCCTGCTAATTCACTTGTTGTCAAGTCACTCTTTGGAAAGAGACTTCCTTTAAACATGTCTACCACAACCTCCACTACTACAAACCCTATCAATAATCAAAGACAATGGTCATATAACTTGTTTAAGCCCTTAGACATGTCAGCCATACCTAGTTACCCTAGGCAAATGCCACCCAAGTATGAAAAGTGGTTGCCTAAGTTCACCGGTATTGATGCTATCGGTGCTGAAGAACACATGAGTAGCTTCTGGGCATTTTTTCAGCTTCACCCCATTGCTGATGATGTTGAAGACTTGGTCATGAAGCTTTTCTCTACTACACTTTATGATGTTGCAAGACATTGGTATCTCAGCCTACCTGATGGAGGTATTAAAACCATGGATAAGCTTGAAGAAATATTCCTCAAAAGGTGGGGCATCAAGGAAGACCCAAACATGATACTTACCTGGTTGTATGGGATTTCCAAACGTGAAAATGAATCAATAAGAGAGTTTCATACCAGATTTGAAGCCGCACCCCAGCGAGTTCCTCCAAGCCATCAACCGAAAGATGATTATCTTGTGCACCTTTATACTAGATATTTCAATGGCCAATTGGGGTATCTTCTCAGAGATAAAAATCCTCAATCCATTCAAGAAGCTCAAGAACTTGCAACCAAAATTGAAGGAAATCTTCTGTCAGCTAAGATTGAGCCTTTTTCCAACCCAAGGGGGAAGACAGATGTCAAGCAAAAAGCCGTCCACAATGCTAAGCCTGCTTCAGATCTGTGCACTAGTATCAGTAAGCTACAAGTTTCAATAGATAGCATCATGAAGAATCAGGAGGAAATGATGAACTGAATCATGAGACTTGAAAGGTCCCAGACCCAAGCACCTAGGCCTCCTTTCAAGGGGCCATTTCAGAAGGGAAATCAAAATTACAAACCGAAGAATGAAAATGAGGTCCCAAATACATTGGCCTCTGCAAATGCTGTGGACGAGAATCCTTGGTGTCTGGAGTTCAATGAAGCACATTGGGAAGATGAATGTCCTTATAATTATGACCAACAACAAGTCAACACCTTTGACTTCTTCTCAGACTGCCCTCAAATAAACATCACCAATGAAGAACATCAACAAGCTATGAAGGAAGCAGCCTGAGCAGCAAGGTTAGCAATAATCAACAACATGGACCCATAATCACGAGAAAAGTTGAAGAAGCAAGAAATCCAAGTATATCGGAGGAAGAACCCAAGCCAATAAACAAGTAATCAATCAAAATCTTCTGAAGTTCCTCCTCCTAAGAAGCCCAAAGTTGATAAGATTTCTCTTGATTTTGACTTGGAAGGAGCTTTGGCAAAGATGCATGTTAACGTTCCTTTGAAAGAATCCATTAAGATTCCCACAATCAAAGAGCGCTTCAACAACTTCTTTATAGGAACGCCTGAACCTGAGGACCCCCCAATCATGCTGCAAGAAAATCATTTCAGGATACACTACGGCGATAATCCTCCTTTCTTCATGACTCTTCAAATGAACAACAAGTATCTCAACAACTGCATGCTAGATACAGGTGTTGGTGCCAATATGATGTCTCTCAAGGTTATGCAGCAAATGGGCCTGAAGGTAAACAGGCGTTATAGAAATGTTTGTGGATTTGAATGCAGGTCTATACCCACACATGGTGTGATTGAGAACATTGAAGTACGACTAAAGGAATTTCCTGAGAAGGTAGTTTACATAGACATAATAGTTGTTGATGTCCCTAATGTGTGGGGAATGCTTTTGTCTAGAAAGTTTGGTGCAATGATAGGAGGGTCCCTTGAAATGGATCTCACCTTTTTGCGACTACCATTGAAGGATGGGACAACTGGATGATTACTCAACGTACCGCTGACTGGAACTCATGTGCATGATGTTGCCCCTGCTAAAAGTGAACTGCAAAAGGATGTGATACAAGCTCTTCATGACTACTCTCCGGAGGATATGCCCTTTACTATGGAAGAAGATTTTGACCAAATTGAGTGGCCCAAGAAAGAAGAATATCAACAACTTCTAGACCAGTTTCAAAACAAAAAAGTAGGGACGGTCAAGATATTGAAAATACCAAAGGATGAGGATGAGGTTCAGATACATCTGTCCCAACAAGAAGAATTTACTCTAGAAGCCCACCCACCTCCCTCAGTACAATACACCAGGGTTATTCAAGAATATGAAAGACGCAAGATCCGAAAATACAAAAAGGGAGAGTTAGTGTGGATGTAGGATACTCAAAAGGGAGAGCCTACTAATGCAAAGGGAAGTGTACAATCATGGCTCGGACCTTTCAAAATCAGAATGGAATCAGTGAATGATTCATATTATTTGTCTACCTTAGAAGGGAGAAGGCACCCATTACCCATTAGTGGATGCCTCCTCAAACCCCACCAGGGTGCTGGGACATGATCATGCAGGTAAGTATTCACTTCGTGTATTATACCGCATTGTTTGTTTTCTATTATATATGCATATTGTTTGTATTCTTGTTTTACTGCCTTATATGCACATTTACTTACTGCCTTATATGCACATTTACTATGTATATGCTATTACTTTACAGGGTGGCAATACCACCCCGTCTTTTGTTGTTGATGCCCTTTTTTCGAGTGTGAGCAGGTTACAGGTCTACGCCAGAGATTGTTGAGGTTCTCGTGCGCTCTACAGTCAGCACATGTCCCCGAGTTGGAGCCAGATGTTATCCCATATATCTAGGGATAACTAGGAGATCATGTCTCGAGGCCCACATGGTCCTAGACATGGAGTACCGAGAGCGAGATCGACTTGGGCATGGCCCTGGAGGGCCCATCTCTCTTCTTCTCAGTCAGACTTGTCCTGTCAGCAGTACCAGCTTCCATCACTACTGGCTTGGGCTTGCATCAGAGAGGACTCTTGCTCCATGAGGTAATTGGTCTGAGGTATCATGGTATGTGTCATATTTGATCATTATAACCTTCTTAGATATGCATTAGGTTCCTTTCATTTCGGATGACTGCTTGGATCTTACACTAATCCACTTGAACACTGTTGGGGTGATTGATGGGGTAACTTAGCAAGCTGGTATTCATGGGTTTTGGTTAGCCACCAAGGGGGGTTTGCAGAGC
>ML805150.1:36183-74109 GCA_009831015.1 Picea engelmannii | reverse complement strand
GGACTGATGAGCCCATGGAGGGCGTAGTCTTTGATGTGCAGGACCATGCCCGGCGGACAGGTACCAGAGGATCGGTGCACATGGGGAGATGATTAGCTCAAACCTCCATGGGGCTGAAGAGCCCATCAGATGGTTGTTGGGATTGCAGAGGTAAGACAGAGTTAGGATGACCTCTTGTATGGAGAAGAAGAAGGATGCCCTCATCAGGATGTTTTTGGCAGAGATTGACCTATGGGGATCAGCCCCTTGCAGGTGGTACGATGGCTTTGATGGACAGGACACCACCATAGCAGACTGGACGTTTCTTGGAGGATGTGGTAGCGTGTTTGGACCTTGTGGAACATGTGGCGTCTTGCAGGAGGCCCAGAGGGACCAACGTTTTGCCTCTTGGATGTTGTTCATGCCAAAAAAGGGCCAACGTCTCCCCCAGAGGGGCTTGACATCTCCCATTTTAGCTCTATTTTGACATTTTTAGCATTTAAGTGACAAATAATGAGATATTGTAAAGTCAGCCTTGTCGGTTGTTTTTAATGACCTATTTGTTAATTAAAGGTCATAGAGATGATATAAATTGAGGACGTTTTACCCTCATTTGGACATAACATAACTTGCTCTCTTGTGAGAGTGACTCTTTTATCTTTTGTCTTGGATATTTTTCTCTTGGAGTGAGGCGCTACACTTGGAAGGATCATCTTTGGCATGTTTATGGTGTTATTATCATTGGAAGGTGTTACAACTAGGGTTTGATTATGCTCTTCATTGATTTGTAAGTAAATTTTGCATGCAAAACTTCTTTATTGAATGGTTGTAGGTAGAATTGCTTGCTTTTATTGTTACATTGTTATTATTTGCTTAATCACTAAAACCCTAGGGAGCCAACACACAAGTAGGTCGTGGCTTCATGTCCCCATGATTAAGAACTTGTTTAGCCATTTATTAAAGAATATTTAGCCTAGCCATAGCTACACTAGCCTTTCTTTTTTCTAAGTTAGTTTGAAGCATAGATTGAAGAAAGAAGACGTCCTAGGCCTAATTTGTTTTACACCTAGGGTTTGGCTTCTAGGGTTTGAAAAGCCTTGTTCCCAAGCAACACTTTTCAGCCATAGATCTATGCTTTATAGCTAGTCGTTTTGCCAAAGAGTTCTAAGGAAAGAGGGAGGAGCATGAGGCCTAGCTTTAGCTACACTGGAATGAGCCTCCTCCCCTTAGGGTTTTGAATTTGTGGCCCTCCTTTAGTAGCACTACAAAGCCTAACTCTCCCGTCCTTAGATTTAGATATTTCTGAGCCATTAGTCTCTCTCCTTGACTCCATAACACCTAAGGCATTAGTCTAAGAGTAAAACGTTGAGATTTTTGTGCTAAAACAACTCTCTCAAACTCTTTAATTTTGAAACCCTAATGATTTCACTAACCCTAACCCTAAGATGACATCATGCCTTTATTGAAAATTTGATTGGTATAAAAATTGCGGCTAAGTCATCTTTTGTTTGGCATTGATGTGTTGAATATTTTCATTGGTCTAATTTGCAAAACGTCCACCTCTTTTCCTCTTAAACTAACCTCAATTTAGGGCTGATGTCACCTTTAAAATAGCAGCAATATTGATGACATCAGGCCTCTTTTTAACCATTCATTAAGTGCAAAACGTTGTGATTTGGTTGGCAATTGAAGTATAGATTATTTTCTTTGGTTTAATAAGCAAAACGTTCACTTTTTGCCTCCAAACTTGACCTAATATTAGGGCTGACGTCACCCTATTTCTGCAACTGTGACGCAGCAACAGTATTTATATATGAGCAGATTTATGACTTTTATTACATTGTGATAATACAAGGTTGTGATTTATATATTGAATGCAAATGTCCTTGTGTATTTATTGAAGAAGTGACATTAATATAAGCTTTATTGCAATCATTGACTTCGTCAATAATTACTCTTATCATTGCTCATATATATTTAAAGTTAGTCATGAAATTGTGAAGTACTAACCACTGCAACACGTTCTAGTTCTTTTTGTCTTGTCTCGCAAAGAGGTGCCTTCCAGTGGGACTCTTCTTCTTTTGACTATCATCTGGCAGTAATCTGTGAAGGGAAGCTTATCCTTAACCCTTGAAGCCTTAAGCCTTGATCCTTCTCCTTCAGAACCCCCAGATTACTAGGGACGTCTCCCTTGGGATTGGCCACCCTAAATAGAAAGAGCTCCCCATCGAGGTCACAGTGGGTGGGGAATCTCCTGTTACGCCAGTTTGAAGCCTTGACTCAAGATACCTAATCCTATCCTACAAACTGAGCGATAACAAGTCACGTTGAGCAATTGAGCCTAGTTTGATAGGAGAGAATGAGCTAAGTGTGCACTGTATGCACGAAAAACAATGGCATTTTGGGAATAATTGAGAAATCATGTATGATCGTAGTGCGCACCTTTTGTAAGAGATGATGTTGAATGATAACATAATAATCATGTTGTTTTGGACATAGCCCATATTGGGTGAACCACGTTAAAATATGGTGTCTCTTTATTATGTTGTGATGTGTTCGTTTATTGTTTTGTTTATTGTGTTCACTTAATGTATGTTGGTTAATATGAATATGTTATTAGTTAAGATGATTCTATGCACATAATGTATGGTATAATGAATGAATGTTGAGTCGAATGGTGAGAATGAACACCTCACATCCCTTCACGACTAAGAAACTAGGTGAATCCATTTGGGAGATTGATCATAGGTTTAAGAATCTCAAAGGTAAGTTGAAATATGTCATGACTTACATGCAACATAGACATCTCTTTGTGAATTCATTGTTACCACATTTGAAATACCCATTGAGATAGAAGAAATTTCAAACTCAGGAAGAAGCTTTGTAGGCATTCTTACAGTGGGAAGAGAACCAATATCAGAAGACAGATCCAGTAATAGAGGCATTGAAGGAGGATCTAAAGAAAATCACATTTCAATTGAACCAGAATAAGGGAAAAGAGAAAAGACAATTTGTTTGGTGTACCACATGTAGGACAGAAGGACACCACAAGAATGAGTACCCAACTTTTGCATAGTACATGGAAACATGAGTACCAAACCCTTTTCCAATAGGAGGACCATGGTGCAAGATCTGTAAAACACACGGGCATGATCCATATCATTTTCCAATGATGCAAAAGTACTATTCAGTACCCAAGATTTCATACTGCAATTTTTGCAAATCAATGGGTCGTGATGATAAATATTGTAGGACAATGGACCTGATGAGGGAAATAACTTCGGATACTTGTAGGGTAAAAGAAGAAATGATGATAGGGAAATTTTCACCTCAATTCAAGAAGGTAAAACCTTAATATAATAATGTGCAGTCACAGTATAACATTGTGCATCCCTAGTATAACAACACGCATCCACAGGATAACCTCGCGCAGTATAATTAGGTACCTTAGTACAATGCACAATGAATAGATTGAGGTGGAGACACAGGTGGAGGATGAGGTAGAGGAGGATTTGGGTGAGGAAGAGTTCCATTAGTGTGCCATAACTTCCAACAACCAAGACATTATGAAAGGGAATGTCCACTTCCACCTGTGGCATGCATGTACTGTCACGCAATAGACCATGATACAGAGTATTGTTCGACATTATTGGGGAAGATCCAAGAAAAGAGAAACTAGAACAATTAGAATGTCCAGTGGATTTTTGCAGAAGCTAGAGATGATGGGAGGAACATCAACATAGTCACACATGGAGGAGCTAAGATAGGAGTTGACGCTGTGAGATAGGATCCAGCGCAACACCAATGGGTGAAGAAAAACAGTGAACCACAAAAATTTTTTGATGCGTGAAAAGAAAAGGAAACATTCAAAGAAGACAGAAAGGAATTTTTCAAGAAGAATATTGCGTCTACATCATCTACACAGCAGAATCAAAAATTCCCTGTGTAGGATATGCCTTCCTTAATGGATCACACCAATGAAGCTGATTAGGGGATCAAATTTTGCTCAAAACTTCAAAGTGCTCGGAATCGCTTCAAATCGAATGAGAGTGTAGGCCTCGTCGTTGCGAATCCAATGCAACTCATTTCATCTCAAACAAACATTAGGAGCGAGATATATTGTGATCTGTCTGAATCGTCAAATAGGCAAAAAAAAGTGGACACTAACTGTGCAATCCATACAGGCTGACATGGTAGAGACCGTATGATTGTATGTTGATGTGGCATGTGATGATGTGGCAGTTTTTTATTGGTGGATGTGGTCAAATTGTGATGTGACACTTGGAATCATTTTTGGTTAATGGTGTGGTGCCACGTGGCCCAGTCATGGGCTGCCATGTGGCATTGTTGTATTGGTTGTTGTTTAAAATTGTATGGAGTCCGTGGAGGTCGAACCCCAGACCTCCCCTATGGCTCTTCACTTTGGTAGAGTGTGGGCTACCACTAGCCCACACGGTGTTACCTGTAAACTATATGTTTTACAATGTATTTAAGTTTCATTTATGTTGTGGTCGGCGCAAGGATCCGGGTTGGGGCTTAGCCCCAACCCCTAGTCGCAATTACACTACCATACAACCCTATCCTCCATTTGTTGTGTGCGCAGGGTTTTTAAATGTTTAGCCCATGGTTATATGTATGACCGCATGTGACCATAACAAAGAGCGTGGGATTTTTGATACGATTGAGTTTTGTTTGCTAGCCCGAGGTCATATCGTGGACCCATGTGCCTGAGAGCTTGGCGGTTAGGGGTTGGTGTGCCCATAACCATCCTACAGTTTGCACCATTGGCATGGTTGCATTCAATGATGGGTTTTTATTCTTTAAATAGCGTGTGTGCTAGGTTGAATGAACAAGGGTGCAATTTGTAGATGCAGAGACAACAAGCTTAAAGGGGAGACTTCAAGGAAGCCTAACTTCTTCATTTTTTGGCCAAACAAGGTGTCGAAAAAGCCCAGCTAAGGGTTTTTGGATGCTCTGAAGCCATTGGAGCAGTCTATTGGTCAATTTGAGCATTGCAAAGAACATTTTTTATCACTTTGAGCAATTAATAATAATGATCCATTGGAAGCTGGACCAAGAGATGTAGCCCAAGAGAGGGGTGAACTCCTTTATCATTTGTTGTGTTATGTGCTTATGTTCATTGATTATGTTGTTGTTGATTTGTGTCTTAAATGAGTAAATCCTATTAATTATGTGTTGCAAAGTTGATCCATTTTCTTTTAACACATAAACTTTACTTGCAAATATTTTTAAAATTTCAAGTCTTCTTCATTTTTAGATCAAGTTGGTATCAGAGCACTGGTTTTTGAAGACTTGATTATTTGCAAGTGTTTTTTTTTTTCTGATGCTCACAAGGTTGAAAATCACAAGAGGAGAAGGTAAACTTGTGGAGCCAAGTTCTCATCCTTTAAGGAGGAAGCATATACATTCACTGCAACTTTCAAGGAGGCATTCACCAAGTATGGCTCATGAAGAAATTCATGAGCATGTTCCTACAGAAGATGAAGATCTCAGAAAGGTTGTCATGGAAATGAGAGAGATGATGAAGATCTTGATGGAAAGGAATGCGGGGTTGCAAGGTGAAGGCTCCAACCCTTCAAATCATAAGGGAAGCAATGGTGATAAAACTCCAAATGGAAATGGAGGGAATGGTGCTTCTCCACCACCCTCTCCTCCATCTTCTTCTTCTTAATCTTCTTCTTCTTCTTCTACCAATTAAATACCTCTTCTGAATTCTCCAAAGGAACATGGTAAAACTCCTTTGCAAATTCCTTCATTAAATCTTGATATTAAATTTGAATTGCCAATATACAATGGAGAACTTAATGCTGAGAAACTAGATAATTGGATACGTCAGATTGAGGTATATTGTAGAATACAAAAAATTCAAGATGATGAAACCAAAATTCAGCTTGCTTCTTTAAGATTGGATAGTGCAGCACTCATTTGGTGGGAATCCAAGACTCAAGAGGACATGAAAAAGCATGGTAAAATTTTAATTTCTTGGAATGAGTTTATTGTTGCAATTAAAAAACAATTTTATCCATTGGCATATAAGAAAAAGGCTACTATGGAATGGAAAAATTTTAGACAAGCTAAAGGATAGAGTGTGCAAAGCTTTACTCAAGAATTTAGGAGAAGAGCTTTGGTTTTGGGAGTCGATTTTTCTTCTTAAGAAACTTTACTCAAATACATTGGAGCTTTACATAGTTATTTGAGACATACTATACTCATGTTTAATCCTTCAAATCCAGATGAAGTTTGTGTTCAGGCTACTCATTTGGAAGCAAGAGGAAGGAACGACACTCATGAGGGTAACAAGAATACTTTCAACCATGGAGACAAAGGAAAGAAGAAGTTTAAGGGCAATGGAAGAAAGAATGTTGTTGTTAATAAAGAGGGAGAAAAATTCACATGCAAACATTGTTCAAAAGATGGCCATGATGAAGACCATTGTTGGAAACTTCATCCTGAAAGAAGACCCAAAAAGTTTGGCAACAACAACAAAGGGAATTCAAAGACTGATGCAACCGTTCAACATGATTTAGGTTATGATTCGGGTGATGAAACAAATATCACAACTATGGGTTATCAAGGTAATGGTTCTATTGGAAGTACTAGTTCTTCAAGTAATAATAATATCAATGTAACTCGACAAGAGAAAGAGAGAATTGAACTTTTTCACATAAGAGTTGTTTCAAATCATACTAAGATAGATACTCTATTTGATACTGGATCTCAAGCAAACCTTATTTCTGAAGAAACTGTTAAGAAATAAAAGTTGGAAACAATTCCACATCCTAAGCCATACCCTCTTGGTTGGATATGTGATCATGCTAAGTTACAAGTAACAAGAAGGTGTAAACTTAGGTTTGTTATCACTGCAAATTTCGTTGATGAGGTAGAGCTTGATGTTATTCCATTGGATATCTGTGGTATTGTGTTGGGAAGCCCGTATTTGTACGATAGGAAATCTATTTTTCATCGTCATGAGAATAAGTATCATTTGTTTAAATATGGAGTTGAGTACATTGTTAGAGCCCATACAAAGAAGATGAATTTATCACTTATAAATGTGGGACAAATGAAGAGATTAGTCAATGCTAGTAAGAATTATGTTCTCTTAATGATCAAACCTAAAGAAGATATTGAAACCGAAGCATTTCAAGGTTGTGATACAAAGTTGAAATCTGATCTATTTGAAGTTGTTAATCAATATGATGAAATGTTTAAAGAACCTAAGGGATTACCTCCGAAAAGAGGAATCCAACATGAAATTCAATTGCAGTAAGATAGTCCTCTTCCAAAAATTGGTATGTACAGAATGTCAGTTATGGAAAATGTTGAGATTAAAAAACAAATTCAAGAGTTTCTCAACAAAGGGGTTATTGTACCAAGTTAATCGCCATGTGGATCTCCAATTGTGTTAGTGCCAAAGAAAGATGGTATGTGGCGTATGTGTGTTGATTTCAGGGCTTTGAACAAAATTACAGTTAAGAATCGTTATCCTCTTCCTATAATTGATGATTTTCTTGATCAATTAAAAGATGCTAAATATCTTACTACGTTAGATTTGAGAAGCGGATATCATCAGATCATGATTGTCGAGGGAGACACATGGAAGACAGCTTTCAAAACTAAGCAAGGTTTGTTTAAATGGATGGTAATGCCTTTTGGACTTTGCAATGCACCTGCTACTTTCATGAGAGTTATGAATGATGTATTAAGGCCTTTTCTGGATGATTGTGTTATTGTCTACTTAGATGATATTTTGATCTTTAGAAAATCTCATGAAGAGCATGTTAGACATGTGAAACAAGTTTTGGATGTTTTGAGAAAAGAACAATTGTTTTTGAAGTTTTCCAAATGTAAATTTGGAAAGACTTCACTTACTTACTTAGGACATATTGTTGGTGGAGCTGAATTAAAAATTGATCCCTCCAAGGTCAAAGTCATTTTGGAATGGCCCAGGCCTAGCAATGTGACAGAGGTAAGAAGTTTTTTGGGAGCATCTCAATATTGGAGGAAGTTTATTGCTAACTTTTCTTCCATTGTAGCTCCATTACATGAAGTGACAAGTGTCAAGCAAGTTTTCCAATGGGGAGGCAAGCAACAGAAGGCTTTTCGTACTTTGAAAGAGAATATCAGTTCAGCGCCTCTTCTTGCACTTCCAAATTTAAGACAACCTTTTGAAATCCAAACAGATGCAAGCAATTATGCAATGGGAGCAGTTTTGCTACAGTATGGTAAGCCCATTTTTTTTCATTTTGAGACTTTTAATGGTGTCTTGATTAACTATCCTACTTATGATAAGGAATTGTATGCATTGGTTCAAAGTGTAAAAAAATGGAAACATTATTTGTTGGGAAAAGAAACCATTGTTCACACCGACCATCAACCACTGCAATACTTACAATCACAGACAAAGCTACAACAAGCTAGGCACTTCAGATGGATGGGTTTTCTTCAACAGTTTCACTTGGTCATCAGGTATAAGAAGGGAATTTTTAACAAAGTCGGTGATATGCTTTCAAGGCCTATTATTAGTTCTTCAGTTATTCTTAAGCATAGTCCTAACATGCATGAAAGCTATGTTGAGCAATATGCTTTGGAAGCTGACTTCAAAGAAGTGTATGAAACTTTGTGCCACTCTAACCATGTTGAAGAATTGGATTACCATGTGCATAATAATCTCTTGTATCATCTTGGCAAGTTGTGTATTCCACAGGGGGAAAGAATCAACATTATAAGAGAAGCCCATTCTTCTCTTATTGCTGGTCATTTTGGTGTAGGCAAGACAGTGGCTAATTTGCAAAGATATTGCTACTGGCCTAAAATGAATGAAAGTGTTTCAAGATATGTTCGAGGATGTTCGTTGTGTGCCACAAGTAAACCTAGCAATCAAAAGTTGGGTTTATATACTCCACTTCTAGTTCCTTCTCGACCTTGGGAATGTATTTCTATGGATTTTGTAGGTCGTTTACTTATGTCGAGATGAAATCATGATTATCTTTATGTTGTGGTTGATCGATATAGAAAATTGTGTATTTTGATGCCTTGTACTAAGCAGATTACAGTTGAACAAACAACACAAATGTTCTTTCAAAATGTTTGGGTGCATTTTGGATTGCCTAAATCCATTATTTCTGATCGAGATTCTCGATTTGTTGGAAGTTTTTGGTCGAGTTTATGGGCACTCATGGACACCAAACTTAAAAAGATCACATATTTTCATCCGCAAACAGATGGTCAGACAAAGGTGGTAAATCGAACAGTGGTGCATCTTCTTCGTGCTTATTGCAGCAAGCATCCTAAACTTTGGGATGAGAATTTACACTACATTCAGCATTCTTAGAATCGAGCTAAGCACTCTTCGACTCAAACGTCACCATTTGAAGCATGTTTTGGATATTTTCCCAAGTCTCCTTTAGGTTTTATATTTGGGAAAAATATTTATATTGATGGTCAATATGACATTGATAGGGCAGAAAAGTTCATTGAACAAATTCAATCGATACATCAAGTGGTGCAAGAGCAGTTGGAAAAGAGTCAGTCCAAGTACAAAACGAGACATGAAAAGCATTGTGTTGATCACAATTTCCAAGCTGGAGATGAATTTTGGCTTTACATAGTAAGGAGAGGCTTAAAGGAGAAGGTAAAAAATTGAAACCAATTCGATATGGTTCTTTCAAGATTATCGACAAGATTGGTAACAATTCCTTTCATTTAGATTTGCCTCCGTATATGCAAATGTATGCAATTGTTAATGTGGAGAATTTGAAATTGTATGAGCCTCTGTTGATTGATGATCATGGAGAGCATGTTCAGATTCCTTCTATAGATTATTTTTCCCCAGAATATCTTACAGAACTACATGAAGACACTATCCTTGACAGGAGAATGCGAACTTCAAAATGAGGAAATGTGGAGTATCTTCGAGTTGGTCTTAAAGGAACAAATCCAAGCAAAACCAAGTGGATTGAGGTTGGAAGGGTGGGGGAACTATACCTTCATCTTCACATAGATTGAATATAGTCTTTTGGAGGTCCAAAAGCTTCCCAATGGGGAGGTGTGATCAGGGGATCAAATTTTGCTCAAAAATTCAAAGTGCTCAAAATCGCTTCAAACCAAACGAGAGAATAGGCCTCGTCTTTGCAAATCCAACACAACTCGTTTCATCTCAAACAGACCTCGGGAGCGAGATATATCGTGATCTATTTGAATCATCAAATAGGTAAAAAAAAAAGGGGACATTGACTGTGCAGTCTATACAGGCTGACGTGGCAGAGATCGTACGACCATATGCTAATGTAGCATGTGATGACGTGGAAGTTTTTTATTGGTGGATGTGGTCAAATTGTGATGTGACATGTGGCATCATTTTTGGTTAATGGTGTGGTGCCACGTGGCCCAGTCATGGGCTGCCACATGGCACCATTGTATTGGTTTTTGTTTAAAATTGTATGGAGTCTGTGGGGGTCGAACCCCGGACCTCCCCTATGGCTCTGTGCTTTGGTAGAGTGTGGGCTACCACTAGCCCACACGGTGTTACTTGTAAACTATATGTTTTACAATGTATTTAAGTTTGATTTATGTTGTGGTCGAAACGAGGGTCTAGGCTGGGGCTTAGCCCCAGCCCCTAGTCACAATTACACTACCATACGACCCTATCCTCCATTTGTTGTGCATGTGGGGTTTTTAAATGTTTAGCCCATGGTTATATGTATGACCGCATGTGACCATAACAGAGAGCGTGGGAGTTTTGATACGGTTGAGTTTTGTTTGCTAGCCCAAGGTCATATCGTGGACCCATGTGCCCGAGAGCTTAGCGGTTAGGGGTTGGCGCACCCATAACCATCCTACAGTTTTCACCATTGGTGCAGTTGCATTCAGTGCCAGGTTTTTACGCTTTAAATAGCGTGTGTGCTAGGTTGAATGAACAAGGGTGCAATTTGTAGATGCAGAGACATCAAGCTTGAAGGGGAGACTTCAAGGAAGCCTAACTTCTTCGTTTTTTGGCCAAACGAGGTGCCGAAAAAGCCCATCTAGGGGTTTTTAGATGCTCTGAAGCCATTGGAGCAGTATTTTGGTCAATTTGAGCATTGTAAGGCAAGTTTTTGATCACTTTGAGCAATTAATAATAATGATCCATTGGAAGTTGAACCAGGAGATGTAGCCAAAGAGAGGGGTGAACTCCTTTATCATTTATTGTGTTATGTTCTTATGTTCATTGATTATGATTCTATTTATTTGTGTCTTAAATGAGTAAATCCTATTAATGATGTGTTGCAAAGTTGAGCCATTTGCTTTTAACACATAAACTTTACTTGCAAATATTTTCAAAATTTCAAGTCTTCTTCATTTTTAGATCAAAAGCACAACCTGTAGAGAAAGTAAGTAACATAAGAACTTTTCTACAATCCTGTGTTCAATTTTTAAAGGATCCATCATCTTTCAAAATATTAAAAAATATGCTAGAAAGATGCAACACAGAGGTACAAGGGAAATTAGAGCAGAAAAAAGTCAGTCATCTCCATACAAGAAGGAGGACAAGTAGGGAATTCATACTAAATGTTAATGTTGGAGATTTCAATATGGTTGATATTATATTAGACTTAGGCTCTGAAGTAAATGGTTTACCTAAGAAGACATGGTAGTATATGGGAGAGGCCACATTAGGATATTAACTTGTCCAACTAAAATTAGAAAACCAACACAGATTTTTACCAATTGGAAGGCTTAAAGGTGTGACAATAGATTGGGATGAAGTGCACACTATGGAAAACTTTGAAGTGATAGAAATAGTGCAAGATACCTGTTATCACACATTTTGTAGGAAGGGATTAGGTAGCTTGAGTCAAGGCTTCAAACTGGCGTAACAGGAGCTTCCCCACCCACTGTCACCTCTATGGGGAGCTCTTTCTATTTAGGATGGCTAGTCCAAGGGAGACATCCCTAGTAATCTGGGTTTATGAAAGGGCTAAGGGGCTAATGGATCAAGATAAGAGTTTCCTTTCACATATTACTGCTAAGAAGGATAGTCAAGAAGAAGGTATTCCACTGGATGGCACCTGTTTGCGAGACAAGACAAATAAACTAAAACTATGTGCTGCAGTGGTTAGTGTTTCAAATATTAATGATTATCTTCAAAATATATATGAGCAATGATCAAATGTAATTATTGACAAAGTCAATGATTACTAAACAAAGATAAATAACTTATAGTACTTCTTCAATAAATACATAAAATATATGGGCATTCAATGTATAAGATCAAAACATTGTATTATGTCACAATGCAATTCATATCATAATTCTGCTCATAAATATATATTGTTGTTGCATCACAATGCAGAATTAGGGTGACGTCAGCCCTAACAATAGGTCAAAACTGAAAGACAATGAGTGAAACATTTTCTCCAATAAGCATATAAATGCAATCAATGACTCAATGTCTATCAGATAAGGTGATAAAAGTCACAACGTTTTAGCCCAAGCAAAGAGGTAAGAAGTGTGATGTCACCTATATTATTTCTGTTTTAGGGTTAGGGTTAGCTAATCAAGAGGTGGACGTTTTTGACAAATTAACCAATGAACATACTTGAAACCTCTATGGCTATAAAGATGTGAGTCAGCCACAACTTTTCATCCAAACACAAGTCTAAATAGGCAAGACGTCATCATCATTAGGGTTAGTTCTAGACGCTAGGTTAGTTAGGGTTTCAACAAAAAAGGAGTTTGAGAAAGTATTTAAGCACAAAACCTCAACATTAGACTAGTGCCTTGGGTTAATGGAGTCAAAATGGAGAGAAGCTAATGGCTTGGAGAAATTCAAACCTAAGGACAAGAGGATTAGGTCTAATGGTGCTGCTATGGCAAGGCCACTAGATCAAAACCCTAATAAGAGAAGACTTAATTAGGTGTAGCTAGGGCTAGGCCTAAGGCTCCTTATTCTTTCCTTAAGACTCTTTTGGCAAAACGGCTAGCTTATAAACACAAATCTATGGCTGAAAAGTGTTGTTCAAGGAAAAGGCTTTTCAAAACCCTAGAAGTAAACCCCAAGTGTAAAGTAAATTAGGCCTAGGACACCTTCTTTCTTCAATTTAAGTTCAAAACTAACTCAAGAAAAGAGCATGGCTAGTGTAGCTATGGCTAGGCTAAGCCTTCTCTAATCAAATGCTATAAGCTTTTACCATGGGGACATGAAGCCACAACCTACTTCTGTGTTGGCTCCCTAGGGTTTTAAAGATTAAGCAAATAATAACAATATAGCAATGCATGCAAGATATTTAATCAACAACCATTCATTCAAGAAATTTTGATGAGAAAACACTTACAAATTCATGAAGAAGCATAATCATACCCTAGTTGTAAACCTTCCAATGATAAATAGCACCATATGCCAAAATATAATCCTCCAAGAAGTTGTGCCTCACTCCAAAAAGACAAGAAAAACCAAGACAAGAGCTAAAGAAGTCACTCTCACAAGAGAGCAAGCTATGTTGTGTTCAAATGAGGGTAAAACGTCCTCAATTTATATCATTCTCATGACCTTTAATTAAAATTTGGTCATCAAAAATAGCCGACAAGGTTGACTTTACATTATTCAATTATTTGTCACATTACATGCTAAAAATGCCAAAAGTGAGCTAAAAACGGAGATGTCAGGCCCCTATAGGGGAGACGTTGGCCTTTTTAGGGCATAATCATCATCCAACAAGCCAGATGTTGGCCCCTCTGGGGCTCCTGCAACCTTCTATGTGTGCCAAACAAGCCCAACACACTGCCATCTGCTCCAGAAAACGTCCAGCTAGTCCTAGGTGGCGTCCTATCCATCAAGGCCATCATCCCATCTGCAAGGGGTTGATCCCCATAAGTCAAATCTCTTCCAAAACGTCCTAAGGAGGGTGTCCTTCTTCTCCTCCATGCAAGGGATTGTCATAACTCTATCCTGCCTCTGCCATCCTAGCAACCATCTGATGGGCTCTTCAGCCCCATGGAGGTCCGAACTAATCATCTCCCCATGTGCATCGATCCTCTGGTACCTGTCCGTCGGGCATGGTCCTACATATCAAAGACTACGCCCTCCATGGGCTCATCATTCCTAGACATCACAACAATGTAAATCATATCTCATCATTAAATTCATCAAACATATGCATGAAATCCCTAACAAATCTTCTAAGAGCTCAAAGACATTACACAGACCCACTATACAAAGCTAAGGAAACCAAAAGGGCAACCTATTGGGCTAGTACCCACAAGAAGTGGAAAGTTTCCTCAAAGGATTATTCAAGCCATGTGTAACGAGGTGATATGGTTTTAGGGATGTCCAGCTATAGTAAGACCAAGGGCTGGTGTTGTCTGTGGGTGCCTTTGTAGGAGGTGAGTTGTACCCGTCATGGATGCATTTTTTCCAAGCCCCTTATTGCCTTATCTTTATTTTATTACTTTTTTACTACAAGCCTTGACGAAGAGGACACTGCCTTGGCTTGGTGGCCAGAGCTAACAGCGTTACCCACTAGTATCTTCACAGAAATGAGAAGGCTGGCTCATGATGAGACCCCCTTTCCTTTGGCCATGCAACCAAAGGCCACTGCCCTGGTTTGGTGACCAGATAGTGGCAATGTCATACTGTTAAATACCTATGAACATAATGGGCTGGCTCATGATGAGATCTCCCATCCTCTTGGTTAGGTCTTGCATTTATTTATTTCATTTTTTCTTAGGGTCCCTTAGTTTCTTATTGAGAGGCCTTTTATTTCCTTATCGGGGATCCCCTAGATCAAGCATCTCTAGGTTTTCATTTCCTATGGATTTTATCTTTTACCAGTTTCTTTTACCCCCTGGGCCTTTAGCCCCTTCTTCCCACAAGACAAGATGTACCCTGGAAGGTCATCCTAAAAGCTAGACTAGGGGAATGGGATGGATGAGCGGGATATAATATGAAAAAGTGATAAGATGGTGGGAGCAGACGATGGCTCTGCAAACCCCCCTTGGTGGCTAACCAAAACCCATGAATACCAGCTTGCTAAGCTACCCCATCAATCACCCCAACAGTGGTCAAGTGGATTAGTGTAAGATCCAAGCCGTCATCCAAAATGAAAGGAACCTAATGCATATATAAGAAGGTTATAATGATCAAATATGACACATACCATGATACCTTGGACCAATTACCTCATGGAGCAAGAGTCCTCTCTGATGCAAGCCCAGTCTGGTAGTGATGGAAGCTGGTACTGCTGACAGGACAAGTCTGGCTAAGAAGAAGAACGATGGGCCCTCCAGGGCCATGCTCAAGTCGATCTCTGCTCTCGGTACTCCATGTCTAGGACCATGTGGGCCTCGAGACATGATCTCCTAGTTATCCCTAGATATCGGGGATAAAATCTAGCTCCAACTTGGGGACATGTGCTGACGGTAGAGCGCATGAGAACCTCAGCAATCTCTGGCGTAGACCTGTGACCTGCTCACACTCGACAAAAGGGCATCAACGACAAAAGATGGGGTGGTATTGCCACCCCGTAAAGCAACGACATATACATAGAAAATGTGCATATAAGGAAGTAAGTAAATGTGCATATAAGGCAGAAAAACAAGAAAACAAACAAGATGTGTATATAATAGAAAACAAACAAATGTGGTATAATACACGGAAGTGGATACCTACTTGCATAATCATGTCCCACCACCCTGGTGGGGTTTGAGGAGGCGTCCACTAATGGGCAATGGGCGCCTTCTTCCTTCTAAGGTGGACAAATAATAAGAGTTACTTACTGATTCCATTCCAACCTTGAAGGGTCCGAGCCATGACTGTATACTTCCTTTTACATTAGTAGGCTCTCCTTTCTGAATATCCCACATCCACACTAACTCTCCCTCCTTGTATTTTTGGATCTTGCGTCTTTCATCTTCTTGAAGAACCCTGGTGTACTGTACTGAGGGAGGTGGGTGGGCTTCTGGAGTAAATTCTTCTTGTTGGGATGGACAAATCTGAACCTCATCTTTATCTTTTGGTCTTTTCAATATCTTGACCGTCCCTACTTCTTTGTTTTCAAACTGGTCTAGAAGTTGTTGATATTCTTCCTTCTTGGGCCACTCAATCTGGTCAAAATCTTCTTTTGTAGTAAAGGGCATTTCTTTCGAAGAGTAATCATGAAGATTTTGTATCACATCCTTTTGTGGTTCATTTTTAGCAGGGGCAACATCATGTACATGTGTTCCAGTCAGCGATACATTGAGTAATTGTCCAGTTGTCCCATCCTTCAAAGGTAGTCACAAAAAGGTGAGATCCATTTCAAGGGACCCTCCTATCATTGCACCAAACTTTATAGACAAAATCATTCCCCACACATCAAGGACATCAATGACTATTATGTCTATGTAAACTATCTTCTCAGGAAATTCCTTTAGTTGTACTTCAATGTTTTCAATCACAGCATGTGTGAGTATAGACCTGGATTCAAATCCACAAACATTTCTATAAGGCCTGGTTACCTTCAGGCCCATTTGCTGCATAACCTTGAGAGACGACATATTGGCACCAACACCTGTATCTAGCATGCAGTTGTTGAGATACTTGTTTTTCATTTGAAGAGTCATGAAGAAAGGAGGATTATCACCATAGTGTATCCTGAAATGATTTGCTTGCAGCATGATTGGGGGGTCCTCGGGCTCAGGCGTTCCTGCAAAGAAGTTGTTGAAGCACTCTTTGATTGTGGGAATCTTAATGGCTTCTTTCAGAGGAATGTTGACATGCATTTTTGCCAAAGCTCCTTCCAAGTCAAAATCAAGAGAAATATTATCAGCTTTGGGCTTCTTAGGAGGAGGAACTTCAGAATATTTTGATTGATTACTTGTAGATTGGCTTGGGTTCTTCCTCCGATATACTTGGATTTCTTGCTTCTTCAACTTTGCTCGTGATTCTGGGTCCAAGTTGTTGATTATTGCTAACCTTGTTGCTCGGGCTGCTTCCTTCATAGCTTGTTGATGTTCTTCATCGGTGATGTTTATTTGAGGGCAGTCTAAGAAGAAGTCAAAGGTGTTGACTTGTTGTTGGTCAGCATTATAAGGACATTCATCTTCCCAATGTGCTTCGCTGCACTCTAGACATGTTGACGGGCGAAATTGTCCGTCCGTCAATTGAGAGAGTGGAACCAGTCCAGGGTTGTCTAAATAACCCAAGCCATTTAGAATGAACCACCCTGACGAGTTTAACGGCTTCGTTGGCCGCTCTAAGGTCTCCTAAGAAAACCAAAGAGAAAACTGATCTGAACTAATTAATCTAATTAAACTAATAAACAAATTAAACTATCTAAAACAAACTAAAAGAAACTAAACTAATTACAACTAATAACTAACTAATATACTAATCTAACTAAGACAAATTACTAAATTAAATTACAACTAAATCTAACTATTCTAACTATTATATGCAATAGACTAACTACTATTATAATTTGAAATCAGCTATCTAATTATCAGTTATAATATTCCTTATTTACAAATATACACTATAAACAACCTACATATTTAATTAAAACCTGCAAAACTCATGTATTTTCTGCCCTAAGACAGCCAGGAATCTTTTTGGTTCTTTTATATTTTATAAATAAGAAGTAAAACTACTGAAATTAAATGATCTAATATAAATCTATCTATACTTATATTTAAATTAAACTACTTAATGAAAACAGTAAGCAGAAAACTAATTGACCTGGAAACGCTCCGAGTCTGCCCTATGTATGATAACTTCTAAGCTGGTCGAAGGAGGGAAACTTGCACCGATTAGTCTGTAAGCTTCTTGTAAACGATCGGCTATGCTGCTCCTTGAAGTGTTTTACAGGACAAACAAGACATAAAATAAAATCATAACAATCTTATGATTATAAATTCCTGCAATAAGGGAAACCTATTATGCAGAAAACTTATATATAACAACCCAATTCATGAAGAAGATAAAACTATCATTCACAAAATGAATTAACAATTGTTATGTCTTTTATCTATTTGGAAGAAACAAGATATGGAAAACAGTGACCGAAATTATATCATTTGTACATGATTTAGATAGCTAAAGTAGTCATAAACCATAAACAAAGTGATATACAAAACATGAAACAAAATGTTGATATATTGAGAAGCTAAAGCTATGACAAAACATCAATTCTGCTCTAGTTTCTATTATAACTCCATATCCTTGTTCTCCCACGAATGAGGATGATCATGATTACAAAAATAATAAGTATATATAGGTCTCTTCATAAGGTAAAACTTCCTTGTGGATAATATCAAATAGTTTTACATAATATGGGAGATATCCCAAAATCACCTAAACTAAGAAAATAAAATGCAAGTGAAATCTGTAAAACATCCCCTAACTTCTCATCATATCTACTGCCAATTCGAATTTACCTGCAATAGAACACAAATATCCAATTAGAAAGATATTTCATTAAGGAAACAATAAAAAATTGATTCCACAGACTTAGCTACAGAATCTTCTGATTCTGTAGCTAGTCAAAAATAACATACAGGACTAGATAGCAATCAAATGAAATGAAATCCAATCATCTTTTAATAATCATTAAAAACAAATTACTAATGATTCAATTGAAATTATCATTCAAATTAAACAATATCAAAATAAATGCAATCGAAACAGAGTAAAGAATGCTCTGTTTTCAGTTACCATAAAACATGGTCAAACCTTGACAGGCCTGTTTCGTATCAAACAAAATTAAGCAGTAAATCAATTCATATGAGATACGATGTAATCGTAATCCATAAAACCATAATCGAATAGAATCGTAATCATATAAGATATGATTTGCCACAACATAATTATAATCGATACCATTGAACACAAAATAGATTTGTTACAGATGTAACAATATACATAAAATTCATGTCATTTCAATCAACAGTAAAGATAGGTAGGATTTAGAGATTATGCATAAGATTCATTCTGTTGTAATCAAATACCAATATGGGAATGATGTTATGATATAGTCAAAACGAAACATGCGTAACAACATCAACCAAAAATCGCCATAGATTTTGATTGCTGGGTGTTACATAGTCAAGATCCAACAACATCAATGATAACCATAAGCTGGGCAGCAATCAAATAAAATTGGGTTTGAGTCAAATATAGAACAACTCGTCATCCTGGGCATGATTATTTCCGTTTTACAAATCCATTCGTAACTGAATATCCATTGTCATTCCAATTCAAAAGAGAACAGGGTCAACTGACCACAACGAATTGACTGGCTGGGACTTGCATGACTATTACGATTTGTATCACTTCACGATTTGGGTAAAGATAAAACAAAAACCTTTTTAAACATAATCCAAACCATATCCAGACTGATCAAATTCATATTTAAATAAAATGGTAACAGATAACCATCATTTACCCATCCTGTGCATCATAACCAATTCAGATCGCAACATAGATCGTGTTTCAAAATTTAAAATGCAAAATAGCTTGTCTATAATAGATGCAACAGAACATTCAATTGCAACCGATTTAAAACAATCAAATCCACAATTAGAATCAAAATCAAATCCAATCAAAACTAAAACGATAACAAAATTTGATTTACCAAAACAAAATTATATACAGCAATGCATGCTTATGTGACAGAGCAGGTCAACGATGTACACAGAGTTTATGAATATGTCGTATAAATAGGTGAAAGTCATACCAGCGAGGTTGCTCTGACTATGCCAATTTCGAATTGATGATTGTCGTAGCTGACTCAACATTATTAAACAGAATTGAACCTGTTGTTTGCTGCTTCTTGTTAGTGGGTTGCACCGTGGCTTTATGACTGGTGAGTTTTGCCACTTGATCCTCCAGAGCATGAATTCTGGATTGCAACATAGGCACATCTAGGTAGTATCTTTCCAACCATAAGCCACACTGATCGCATGGTGAAACAGTTGGTTGAGCAGGAGGGGGTTTCGATGAGTCACTGAGGGTTCCACGAGGCATTTCAATGCCTGGAAAATTGGGATCATCCCGTAAACAAGGTGGTAGGTTTTTGACAAAGTCGTATGAGGGTTTGTCACACAAACCTTTTGAGTAGGGATACTCATTTGCGAGAAAACGTTCAATCTCCGAGTCGAAATATTCGCTGACCATGATAGTTTCAGGATTAACAGGGGGTCTCACTTTATTTCTTGCCATGCGAGAGATTAACCAGACGTTTTTCTTACCTTTAGAATTTTCATTAGGTTTAGCTTTAGGCTTTTTGGCTGCGGGTTTAGCAATTTCGACCTGTTTGGTCACAAACATGGGCAAGTTCATAGGTGAGTTGGGTAGAGGTTTGGGTAGCAAAACATTGTAAGGCACAGGGGGGATAGGTTTTCTTTCTCTCACCACAGGTTTATCAATCTGTGGTGGGCTTGAGTCTTCAAAGTTATTATGACTGAGAAAATCACTCCAACAGTCACGACATAACCCCAACTCATAAACCATAATCATTTTAATTAACCCAAAATGGAAGAGGTTGGTATCGGCCTGGTTGCATTTGTACCTTTTAGCCATCTTAAACAGGCATCTATGCAGATAGTGAGGCATATTAATCTCATAGCCTATAAAAACCATCAATAGACGAAGGTGATACAAGAAAATGAACCCGTACCTGCCCTCGCAAGTAATGAATTGCTTGGTTATCATTAGTTGGTCATGTCAGCGTTGCTTTAACATGTTTGTAGGCAAACCTTTGTCGCAGGAGTTCACCATTCGAGACTGGAAGAGCAATGTCCACGGGACATCTTCCACCTTGCAATTTTTCGACCACTTCTGTCCCATAGCAGGCAGACTAGTTGCCGAGCTAAGAAATTGTTCATTAATTTCCAGTTGCACATCCCCAACTTTGGCTCGATAGCCATCGAAGGTTAACGCGAATTGTCAAGCCACGCTAGGGTTATAACCATCGAATTTTCTTATGAACGGGAGCCATCCAAATTTCTCTAGGTCGCTATAAGCGCCATCGAACATCAGCAATGCTTGGCAACCGTTGGGCTTGGCCCTTACGACTGGAGCCATGGCTTGGATGCATAGTAGGGTTTGGTTTGAACAATACAATACACAGGGTCGAAAATCGTTACCGCTAACAGCTGCAGCGCTCAAAGGGGAATGGATTAATTGTATGCGTGCGAAGGTGGTGGGATTACCACTGCCATGTAGGATAATAATGGCATAGTACAGTGTTGTTCCATCCACCATAATATCGTTTAAACCATATGAATCGGCCAACCCGACACTTTGGGCGGTGGATCATTGTATCAACTTGCCATACCAAGACCATATATTATATCAATGCAAAACCCATAAAACAAACATATGCCAAGTAATGATCCAAATCATAAAATCAAAACCCAAAGTTAAATGTTTATCCAATCGTTCCATCGCATAAGTTCAGACTATTAAATCAAACCAAAATTTTACCCGATCGTGATTTCATAACTTCAAACCTTTTCCTTTCAACATGAAATCGAAACTCATATATTGATCATGCGCTCATAGCATAATATATAATCAAAGTTTTATAAAACATTATGACAAATGATTTTATAAAATCGACAAGTCAAAGGTTTATGAAAATAAGGATCGCATCACATAAAACTAGATCAAACATGACCCTTATGAAATCAAATATAACCCATAACTTAATATGCTCAAAGTCTTATTAATCAAATAAAATCAAAATGTGCAACCAAAGTAGGAGTATATAAATGGACATAGTTTGAAAGAAATCTTTGCATCCATATGATAAACCAATGGTAAAGTGCCCTTCAGAATATCAATAAAAGACTACGACAGTCCAAATAACGATGGAGGGGTTTTCACACTTTCAGTTGTGAAAACTGAATCGAAACCAAATTGCAATTGTCGCAAGAAATAAAAAAAACAATGTCTAGTTGCAAAATGCGACGATGACTTGTCGTTTAGGAGACAATAGGTGTAGGCAGCTTATAGGGTAATTGAAAAATTTAAATTGGCTGCCAACAATGGCAACACACTAGGAGAAGCAGTTATCCCTGTCAAAAGAAATGAATTCAGATCAGGACAGCAAAGAAAAATTCGACTTAAAACAACAACCAGAAAATTGTACCAACATCATCATCTACTATCTTTTTCAGCGATGTTTCAAAAGATGCAAACCAATAATAGTCTTAAGATCAGCAAGTCACGATATTAATGATAAAATCTTCAATACTGTTGGCATGGCTACTGCTTCTAGCAGGCGTCCATAGCCTCGACAGGGTTTCCATTTAACCCACTTGGACATTTGTATCCTGTCAAGAAGTTCTAGATTAGAATAAAGGACTTTAAAAGAGGTTTCTTATAATTTTACAGATTTTCATGTACCTGACATTGCTTCGCTGCCAACAGGCCTATTCAGTACCCCGGCGAAGTTGTCTTGGCACCATGCTTTCATTTACCCACTGCCAGCGGACCTTTTCAGCATCCTGGTGGGTTTACAAACACTTCCCACAGCTCTTATTAATATTTTTATTTTGTTTTTCTTTTATAGATAGCTGAGCGGGGTGACACTGAAAAATCTTGATATTTTATCATATTTTTGAGACCTCATCAGAAATTTTTTATACTGTCCTTTATTCAGCTCCAGAAATGTTTTATTTCTAAAACAACTTACTTCGACAGGGAGACGTCCTTTCGAGTCATTCCTTTACAGAAAAGGGATAGTGTAAAAAGATAAAGATGATCATGACAAACTTCACTCAGAGATTGAAATTAGTAAACTTCTTTCAAACAACATTTTCCAATATCATTTTCAGAAATATATCACTGATGTTCGTACAATTTTTTAGAAGTTTTTCAGTGAAGAGATTTTCTTATGGTCTTTGTCTGAATGGCTCAGTGCATAGGCATGCATATGTTTCAAAACACACAAAACTGATCTTTCAAATCGAAGTCAAAACAAAAATAAAATGAAAGAAAATATTTACATAATATACAAGGATAAAATTTAAGCAAAGTATCTTTTCAGGGCTTGGCCAATCACCGGATAGGTGTCAAGCTGCCCTTCAAGATTCTGCAAACAAAAGGAACTAGGACCCAACTTTTCAGCAATCAAAAAGGGCCCAAGCCATAAATTTTGAAACTTGGTGTGTTCACCCTTCCCTTCGTGTGGTTTGTCCCACTTTAAGACGAGATCGCCTACTTCAAAATTCCTATTTGAAGCAGAATTAGAATCAAACCAGCTTTTAATCAGTTGTTGATGTTGGTCTAGTTTACTCTTGGCTTGGGTTCTTACTTCTTCTAACTTCATCAAAGCGTTAATACAGCTTTCTAAAGGGGGACATTCTTCTTCTTGAACTTTTTGTGACAATTGGAGCGAAGGAAGAAGAATATGAGGTGGTAGAATGGCTTCTCTGCCATAAACGAGGAAAAAGGGGGAATTACCTATAGCGGATTTGGGTGTTACTCTATCATCCCACATTGCATTAAGCAGTGCATTGTGCCAGTTCTTGTGATTTTCAGCCACGGTTCTCTTGATAATCTTGATCAAGTTCTTGTTTGTTGATTCTGCCAAGTCGTTTCCCTGGGGGTAATAACTAGCAGAATACTTCAGCTTTATTCCCTTCTCTAAGGTGAACTCACTCATTTCAAGAGAGGAAAATTATGAAGCATTATCAAAGACTAGAAAATCAGGGATACCAAAATGGGTGATGATATTCGAATTTAGAAAGGCGATCACCTGACTTGTGTTAACAGTTCTTAGTGCGGCGACTTCAGACCATCGAGTAAAGTAATCAGTGGCTGTCAAAATATACTTGTGTTGTTGTGAGGATGGAGGGTTAATGATATCAAGGCCCCATTGTTGGAAAGGAGAATCGACTGTAACGGGCTGCAAGGGGAAGGCTGGTTTTTGCAATCGCCCTGATGCTTTCTGACAAATAATGCATTTACGGCATAAGGCGTGGGTGTCTCTAAAAAGTGTTGGCCAGTAATAACCAGCTCTTAAGACTTTATGAGCGGTGGTATCGCCACCAAAGTGACCACCAGCTTCTCCTGCATGCAACTCAAGCAAGACTCTTTCTGCTTCGTCTTTTTCAAGACAACGCATCAGTACGCCATCAAAATTCTGACGAAATAGTATACTGTTAACTAGATGAAAGGAGGCAAACTTTAGTCTTAATGCTCTTCTTTTGGCCGGGTCAAGGTGACGGGGTACTGATCCATGTTGAAGACAGTGTCTAATATCATCGTACCAAGGACTTACAAGGTTTTGTACGCAACAAATCAAGCTTTGATCGTGTTTTTCTAGGTCTGACGTATCACTATATTCTTGGTGTTCAGTTTCTGAATCAACTACCAACTTACACAACCCTTGGCCTCTCACAATCTAAGCTGGAGTGATTTCTAATTCATACTCCTGCAAGGAGGTGACCCAGTTGGCTCTTTTCTCTCCTAACTCTTTTTGCACTAACAAGTTCCTTACGGCAGGGTAAGGGACAATGACCTTTGTCCTTGACTTCAAAAGATAAGACCGGAAATGCTTAACTGCCTTGAAGACAGTGTAGGCTTGTCGATCAACTGCTGGGTAGTTAAGTTCAGTGCCTTTGAAAGCAAAGCTCATAAAGGCGATGGGTACTTCATTGTTTTCGGGATTCTTTTGAGTTAAGACTGTGGCATAGGAATGATCAGAGGAAAAAGTGTAGAGTGTAAAGTCTTGAGAGAAATCAGGGCTCATGAGAGAAGGAGCTTCTATTATTTCCTTCTTTATAGCATTGAAAGCTTGGTTTTTAGTGAGTCCCCAATGATGTTGGGTGTCTTTCTTAATCAAGTTCTGGAGAGGCCTGACCATTTCAAAGAAACTGGAGACAAATCTTCTCACGAAATTAATCTGGCCTAGGAAAGACTGCATGGATTTTTTGGATGTAGGTGGGGGAAGTTTAGCGATGACTTGGGTCCTCTCGGGGTCAATAATCATTCCATCACTAGACACAATGAATACTAGGAATTTACCCTGTTCTACTGCAAAGATGGATTTCTTGGGGTTCAAAGAGATGTCGTATTTGCGACATCATAGTAGAACGGCTCGTAAGTGGGCTAGATGATCGTCTTTGTTTTTAGAGTAAATGGTCACATCATCTAATTAGACTACTACGAAATGATTGATTAAGCCTCTAAAAGCAATGTCCATTGTTCTCTGAAAGGTAGCACCGACATTAATCAATCCAAAGGGCATTTTGCGATAAGCATAAGTGCCCCACGGGTTACGGAAGGTAGTTTTTAATTGGTCTGGCGGAGACATCAAGACTTGGTTGTATCCAGAGAAACCATCTAGTAAAGATAGCCTCTCGGAACCAGATACTTGTTGAAGTATCCGTTCCATGGGAGGGACAGGATAATTATCTTTATTAGACGCTTTGTTGAGGTTCCGGAAATCGACACAAAGTTTAATTTCCCCGTTTTTCTTCCGCACTGGGACGAGGTTGGACACCCATTGAGTGTGTCTAATAGGAAAAATTATTTTAGCACTTAGGAGTTTATTCAATTCTTTTTGTACGGTCGGTTCTAGTTTAGGATGCATTTTCCTCAGTTTATGTTGGAAGAGTAAGGTTTGAGGCTTCATTGGGATGTCATGCTGTATAATATTAGGATCAAACGTTTTAAGATCATCGTAAGTCCAAGAAAAGACATCCTTGAATTCTTTAAATAATTTAACAAAATCATATTTTTCTTGTCTAGAACATCCCAAGCCTAAGTTGATACACTGAGGATTTTCACTAGTCCCTAAATTGACTTTTTCATAAGACAATGAGGAACTATTGGTTTTACAATTGACAGTGTTTTTAAATTTATCTTCAAAATCATTAAACTTTTCTAGTCTAACAACAGATTTGGGTAAGGAATTTACCATGTCTGATAGAGCTTCAGGAGATTTCAGATTAGGTATTACTGTAAAGTCATGCAAATTGTCATCATGTGTTTGTTCATCTATCACAACACCTTGAAAAGTTTCCTCCATGTGCAGAAAGTTACCGATTTGTTGATCATCATCAAACACTCTCCAGTTTGTGACATTGTCAAGAACAGATGGTCAAAACAATAGCTCCACGGAGAATGTGTTTGGAGATAAGCCTTCTGCAGGAAGAAGTTTAGAGGCAACATTAGCGAGTAGATCTGCTTCAACATTATTTAATCTAGGAATGGAATTTATATTAAAAGCAGAAAATTTGTTTATTAAACTCCATACCTCAGACTGGTAACATTTGAGATGCGGGGAAAGACAATGTATAGAATTTCTCACCTTCCTGACCACTATCTCAGAGTCGCCGAATACAATTAGATTTTGAATGTGCATGTCTAATGCTTTTCTGAGACCTTGTAATAAAGCTTCATATTCTGCAATATTGTTAGTACATCCAAATTCTAATCTACAAGACAATAATGTTTTGTAACCTGCTGGATCGATAATGATGCAGCCTGCACCAGCTCCTTCTTTAGACTTGGAACCATCGAAATATAAAGACCAAATTTGATTTTTATCGGGCTCACAGGACTGTTGGATAGGAGCTGTTGGTTGCGTACATGTTATGATCTCAGATTGTTGTTGCGAGTTGTTGATAGTTGAAGATTCAGCCATGAAGTTTTCGAAGAAGGTGTCCATCCCTTGGACTTCAGGTGAATCTGTCGGAGGCGTATATGGTTCATTGGGGTCATTCAAGTCTGTTACCATTAACTTTAGGTAACGCTCATGATTCACCCTGATCTTGTTGGGCTTGCCGTTTTCTAGAAGCCATAAGTGAGACCAGTCTATTGTGAAGTAACCATGTAGCTTCTCCGACCAATCCCTGCTCAAAAACATACCATACACTTATGGAATATCCACCACAATTATATCAATAACCTGATGAACCTTAGGGTTAGATGATAATCTAATCAATACATTTTTCAGTTCGCCTATAACTTTAACATCCGTTCGATCAAGCTATATGATTTTCAAAGAAGAAGGTTCTACTTCGGCGTTAATATTTTGGTAGACTGACCAGGGCATCACATTTGACGATGCTCCTGAGTTAACCATACAATTATGCACATTTCTGTTGAAGATTTCGAAAGTTAAAAGAAAAGGAGGTACATTCTTGCGAGTATTTAGAGATGTAGCTTGTGATTTCTTACTCGCATTTTCTAATGCTATTTTATCTACATTATTTACATTATTCACATTATTATTTACACTATTTACAGGAGGTACAGGAAGGCTTCCTTTATCTTGAGGATCAGGATTATTTTTTGTGGAAGTCTTCTGCGGAACTTTGCTTTGCGCAACCTTATTACCATTTGAATTACCATTCTTGCCATTGTCTAAAATATTTTGCAACATCTTCTGTAACAAAAATGGAAATTTCAACAACTCATAAATAGAAATGTTAGCCCGTAATTTTTTAAGATCTTCAACAACATCATAATCTAACTTAGGGCTAGCATTACTTTGTTTAGTTTCTACTGATTTAGATGGCTTTAGGGGGGAAGTTGTAGTATTCTCGGCAGGAGGTTTACTTGTTGTCTTACTCCTAGTGTTATAAGGGTGAACAGTCTCGAAGTTGGTTTGAAAGATACTATCTGAGAAATGTCCAAAGATATTTGGACAAGACTCTTCTTCTTGAGTTGTTTCCTGCTCGCCTTCCTCTTAAGGAATTTCAGAAGGGATCAAGTCATCTTGGGCTCCCAGAATTGTCTGGAGAGCACATTGCAAACTTTCTAGGTTCAAGCCTTCGGGGTTTGTATTAGGCCAGTTTGGGGGAAAAGGCTTTCGGAAAGGAGGTTTGTAGGGTCCTTTGCTCGAAGAGGCTTCCTCAATCGACCTTTTTAAATCTATAACTTGATTAGATAACTTTTGTACAACTTTGGTTAAATTTTCCAAATCAAAATTTTTGGGTTGTGTTTTGTTTTGTGTAGGTCTGGGGAGAATTTCAATATTCTTTTTGGAAGAAGAAGCAGTCTTAGTTTCATTGCTAGAAGAATCCTTAAGACTAAGAATGTCCTTTTCAATTTTCATAGCCTCTTCAAAGGCTTCTAACAACGTGGCTTTTTTAGATCTTTTAACCCAAATAGCTATACTTTGATGTAGAGCTTTAGTGTAGTAAGCTATTACAAGACTCTCTGTAGGCATAGAGTCTGCAAGGATTCGATTTTTAAGTGTTAAAAATATTTGATTACAATCTTTAACTTTTTCTTTTTCATTCATTTTTAAGTTTGAAAGATCCATGACTAAGACTTCTAGAGTTTTTCCATCTCCGAATTTTTCCAAAAAGCATGACTCAAACTTTTCCCAAGACACTATAGTATGAGGTTGTTGGGCAAAGTACCAAGTGGACGCATTACCCTCAAAGGTGTAAGGGAACAACCTATAGACAACATCTTCATGTTCAATGTTACGGATTTTGATGGCTAACATAAATTTTTTGATATGATCTTTAGCTATTTGTTTTGAATCAGGATCAAACTTAGGAAGCCATTTCTCCGGGTGCTTAGGTAAAGGATGTTGGGCTCCAGGTACAGCTACAGCATCTTGGTCCAAACAGGGTCTAGCAGGGTTGTTCTGATTTTCCATTGGGGTAGTGGGTGTGGAAGGCTAAGAAGGTGGTTTGCCTTCGTCAGAAGAGGAATCTCCTCCAGAAGAAGAAGGAGATGAGGGAGGTGGTGAAGGAGGTATCCCATATCCTCCTGCAACAGGATTTGTGTTTGGATCTGTGGGATTCATAGTGAGATCTATGTCACCTAATTGTTCTATGATATCATAGAAGTCTAAAGGTTGACCCCACGGGCGGTTTGGTCACCTAAGACTAGCTAAGGCACTATGTGTTTTGATAAGAGATTGACAAACGATCTCTTGGAGATCACCACCTGTAGGATTAGGGGTCGCTGGCTCAACTGTGATCTGTGGATATTCAGTTGAAGTAGTTGTTGTTTGAGGGGGGATATTATCTTGTGAACGGCTTCTAGTCACTATGGGTGTGTGATTAGGTGGGGGAGGAGTCTTGCAACCGCCTCGTGCCATTAATTAAGCTCTGGCCCTCCTTCTAGCGCCATTTGTTGATGGGTGAAATTGTCCGTCCATCAATTGAGAGAGTGGAACCGGTCCGAGGTTGTCTAAATAACCCAAGCCATTTGGAATGAACTACCCTGACGAGTTTAACGTCTCCGTTGTCCACTCTAAGGTCTCCTAAGAAAACCAAAGAGAAAACTAGTCTGAACTAATTAATCTAATTAAACTAATAAACAAATTAAACTATCTAAAACAAACTAAAAGCAACTAAACTAATTACAACTAATAACTAACTAATATACTAATCTAACTAAGACAAATTACTAAATTAAATTAAAAATAAATCTAACTATTCTAACTATTATATGCAATCGACTAACTACTATTATAATGATTCAAATCAGCTATCTAATTATCAGTTATAATATTCCTTATTTACAAATATAGACTGTAAACAACCTACAGATTTAATTAAAACCTGCAAAACTCATGTATTTTTTGCCCTAAGACAGCTATGAATCTTTTTGGTTATTTTATATTTTATAAATAAGAAGTAAAACTACTGAAATTAAACGATCTAATATAAATCTATCTAGACTTATATTTAAATTAAACTGCTTAATGAAAACAGTAAGCAGAAAACTAATTGACTTGGAAATGCTCCGAGTCTGCTCTGTGTATGATAACTTCTAAGCTGGTCGGAGGAGGGAAACTCACACCAGTTAGTCCGTAAGCTTCTCGTAAACGATCGGCTATGCTGCTCCTTGAAGTGTTTTACAGGACAAACAATACATAAAAGAAAATCATAACAATCTTATGATTATAAATTCCTGCAATAAGGGAAACCTATTATGCAGAAAAATTATATATAACAACCCAATTCATGAATAAGATAAAGCTATCATTCACAAAATGAATTAACAATCGTTATGTCTTTTATCTATTTGGAAGAAACAAGATATGGAAAACAGTGACCAAAATTATATCATTTGTACATAATTTAGATAGCTAAAGTAGTCATAAACCATAAACAAAGTGATATACAAAACATGAAACAAAATGTTGATATATTGAGAAGCTAAAGCTATGACAAAACATCAATTCTGCTCTAGTTTGTATTATAACTCCATATCCTTGTTCTCCCACGAATGAGGATGATCATGATTACAAAAATCATAAGTATATATAGGTCTCTTCACAAGGTAAAACTTCCTTGTGGATAATATCAAATAGTTTTACATAATCTGGGAGATATCCCAAAATCACCTAAACTAAGAAAATAAAATGCAAGTGAAATCTGTAAAACATCCCCTAACTGCTCATCATATCTACTGCCAATTCGAATTTACCTGCAATAGAACACAAATATCCAATTATAAAGATATTTCATTAAGGAAACAATAAAAAATTGATTCCACAGACTTAGCTACAGAATCTTCTGATTTTGTAGCTAGTCAAAAATAGCATACAGGACCAGATAGAAAACAAATGAAATCAAATCCAATCATCTTTTAATAATCATTAAAAATGAATTACTAATGATTCAATTGAAATTATCATTCAAATTAAACAATATCAAAATAAATGCAATCGAAACAGAGTAAAGAATGCTCTGTTTTCAGTTACCATAAAACATGGTCAAACCTTGACAAGCTTGTTTCGTATCAAACGAAATTAAGCAATGAATAAAGTCATATGAGATACGATGTAATCATAATCCATACAACCATAATCGAACAGAATCGTAATCATATAAGATATGATTTTCCACAACATAATTATAATCGATACCATTGAACACAAAATAGATTTGTTACAGCTGTAACAATATACATAAAATTCATGTCGTTTCAATCAACAGTAAAGATAGGCAGGCTTTAGAGATTATGCATAATATTCATTCTGTTGTAATCAAATACCAATATGGGAATGTTGTTACGATATAGTCAAAACGAAACATGCGTAACAGCATCAACCAAAAATCGCCATAGATTTCGATTGCTGGGTGTTACATAGTCAAGATCCAACAACAGCAGTGATAACCATAAGCTGGGCAGCAATCAAATAAAATCGGGTTTGAGTCAAATATAGAACAACTCGTCATCCTGGGCATGATTATTTCCGCTTTACAAATCCATTCTTAACTGAATATCCATTGTCATTCCAATTCAAAAGAGAACAGGGTCGACTGACCACAACGAATTGATTGGCTGGGACTTGCATGACTGTTACGATTTGTATCACTTCACGATTTGGCTAAAGATAAAACAAAACCCTTTTAAAACATAATCCAAACCGTATCCAGGTTGATCAAAGTCATATTTAAATAACATTGTAACAGATAACCATCATTTACCCATCCTGTGCATCATAACCAATTCAGATCGCAACATAGATCGTGTTTCAAAATTTAAAATGCAAAACAGCTTGTCTATAATAGATGCAACAGAACATTCAATTGCAACCGATTTAAAACAATCAAATCCACAAATAGAATCAACATCAAATCCAATCAAAACTAAAATGATAATGAAATTTGATTTACCAAAACAAAATTGTATACAACAATGCATGCTTATGTGACAGAGCAGGTCAAGGATGTACACAGAGTTTATGAATATGTCGTATAAATAGGTGAAAGTCATACCAGCGAGGTTTCTCTGACTATGCCAATTTTGAATTGATGATTTTCGTAGCCGACTCAACATTCTTAAACAAAATTGAACATGTTGTTCGCTACTTCTTGTCAGTGGGTCGCACCATGGATTTATGACTGGTGAGTTTTTCCACTTGATCCTCCAGAGCATGAATTTTGGATTGAAACATAGGCACATCTAGGTAGTATCTTTCCAACCATAAGCCACATTGATCACATGGTGAAACAGCTGGTTGAGCAGGAGGGGGTTTTGATGAGTCACCGAGGTTTCCACGAGGCATTTCAATGCCTGGAAAATTAGGATCATCCCGCAAACAAGGTGGTAGGTTTTTGACAAATTCGTATGAGGGTTTGTCACACAGACCTTCTGAGTAGGGATACTCATTTGCGAGAAAACGTTTAATCTCCGAGTCGGAATCTTCGCTGACCATGATAGGCTCAGGATTAACAAGGGGTCTCAGTTTATTTCTTTCCATGCAAGAGATTAACCGGGCGTTTTTCTTACCTTTAGAATTTGCATTAGGTTTAGCTTTAGGATTTTTGGCTGCGGGTTTAGCAATTTCGACCTGTTTGGTCACAAACATGGGCAAGTTCATAGGTGACTTGGGTAGAGGTTTGGGTAGAAAAACGTTGTAAGGCACAGGGGGAATAGGTTTGCTTTCGCTCACCACAGGTTTATCAACCTGTGGTGGGCTTGAGTCTTCAAAGTTATTACGACTGAGAAAATCACTCCAACAGTCACGACGTAACCCCAACTCATAAACCATAATCATTTTAATTAACCCAAAATGGAAGAGGTTGGTATCGGCCTGGTTGCGTTTGTACCTTTTAGCCATCTTAAATAGGCTTCTATGCAGATAGTGATACATATTAAGCTTGTAACCTATAAAAACCATCAATAGACAAAGGTGATACAAGAAAATGAACCTGTACCTGCCCTCGCAAGTAATGAATTGCTTGGTTATCATTAGCAGGTCATGCCAGTGTTGCTTTAACATGTTTGCAGGAAAACCTTTGTCGCAGGTGTTCACCATTCGAGACTGGAAGAGAAATGTCCACGGGACATCTGCCACCTAAGAAATTGTTCATTAATTTCCAGTTACACATCCCCAACTTTGGCTCGGCAGCCATCGAAGGTTAACGCGAATTGCCGAGCCACGCTAGGGTTATAACCATTGAATTTTCTTATGAACGGGAGCCATCCAAATTTCTCGAGGTCACTATAAGCGCCATCGAACATCAGCAATTCCTGGCAACCGTTGGGCTTGGCCCTTACGACTGGAGCCATGGCTTGGGTGCATAGTAGGGTTTGGTTTGAACAATACAATACATAAGGTCAAAAATCATTACGGCTAATAGCTGCAGCACTCAAAGGGGAATGGATTAATTGTATGCGTGCGAAGGTGGTGGGATTACCACTGCCATGCAGGATAATAATGGCACAGTACAGTGTTGTTCCATCCACCATAATATCGTTTAAACCATATGAATCGGCCAACCCGAAACTTTGGGCGGTGGATCATTGTATCAACTTGCCATACCAAGACCATATATTATATCAATGCAAAACCCATAAAACAAACATACGCCAAGTAATGATCCAAATCATAAAATCAAAAGCCAAAGTTAAATGTTTATCCAATTGTGCCATCGCATAAGTTCAGACTATTAAATCAAACCAAAAGTTTACCCGATTGTGATTTCATAACTTCAAAACTTTGCCTTTCAACATGAAATCGAAACTCATATATTGATCATGCGCTCATAGCATAATATATAATCAAAGTTTTATAAAACATTATGACAAATGATTTTATAAAATTGACAAGTCAATGGTTTATGAAAATAAGGATCGCATCACATAAAACTAGATCAAACATGACCCTTATGAAATCAAATATAACCCATAACTTAATATGATCAAAGTCTTATTAATCAAATAAAATCAAAATGTGCAACCAAAGTAGGAGTATATAAATGGACATAGTTTGAAAGAAATCTTTGCAGCCATATGATAAACCAATGGTAAAGTGCCCTTCAGAATATCAATAAAAGACTACGACAGTCCAAATAACGATGGAGGGGTTTTCACACTTTCAGTTGTGAAAACTGAATCGAAACCAAATTGCAATTGTCGCAAGAAATAAAAAAAGCAATGTCTAGTTGCAAAATGCGATGATGACTTGTCGTTTAGGAGACAATAGGTGTAGGCAGCTTATAGGGTAATTGAAAAAATTAAATTGGCTTCCAACAAGACACCAGGGATTCTCATCCACAACATTTGCAGATGCCAATGTATTCGGAACCTCATTTTCATTCTTCGGATTGTAATTTTGATTTCCCTTCTGGAATGGCCCCTTGAAAGGAGGTTTAGGTTCCTGGGTCTGGGACCTTTCAAGTCTCACGATCCGGTTCATCATCTCTTCCTGATTCTTCATGATGCTATCCACTGAAACTTGTAGCTTACTGATACTAGTGCTCAGATCTGAAGCAGGCTCAGCATTGTGGACGGCTTTCTTCTTGACATCTATCTTCCCCCTTGGGTTGGAAAAAGGCTCAATCTTAGCTGACAGAAGATTTCCTTCAATTTTGGTTGCAAGCTCTTGAGCTTCTTGAATGGATTGAGGATTTTTGTCTCTGAGAAGATACCCCAACTGGCCATTGAAAGATCTAGTATAAAGGTGCACAAGATAATCATCTTTCGGTTGATGGCTTGGAGGAACTCACTGGAGTGTGGCTTCAAATCTGGTATGAAGCTCTCTTATTGATTCATTTTCACATTTGGCAATCTCATACAACCGGGTAAGTAGCATGTTTGGGTCTTCTTTGATGCTCCACCTTTTGAGGAATATTTCTTCAAGAGTATCCATGGTTTTAATACTTCCATTAGGCAGGCTGAGATACCAACGTCTCGCAGCATCATAAAGCGTAGTAGAGAAAATCTTCATGACCAAGTCTTCAACATCATCAGCAATAGGGTGAAGCTGAAAAAATGCCCAGAAACTGCTCATGTGTTCTTCAGCACTGATAGCATCAATGCCAGTGAACTTAGGCAACCACTTCTCATACTTGGGTGGCATTTGCCTAGGGTAACCAGGTATGACTGACATGTCTAAGGGCTTAAACAAGTTAGATGACCATTGTCGTTGATTATTGACAGGGTTTGTAGTAGTAGAGGTTGTGGTAGACATGTTTAAAGGAAGTCTCTTTCCAAAGAGTGACTTGACAACAGGTGAGTTAGCAGGAGGCTTCCTTCTGAAGGTTAGAGGAGGGTTATTGTACCTCCTTCTGGTTTGTGGAGTCGCCAGATAGTTTCCCTGAAACTACCAAAGAATGGAGGAAAAGTAGTGGAGTCGCCAGGTAAGCTTACAAGAAAGGATTCTGAGGCAAGGCTTACCAAAGATGTGTCGTTGAGGAAGGTAGAATCAGTGTTCCCTGGCAATGGCACCAAAATGTTATCACACGGTTTGTAGGAAGGGATTAGGTAGCTTGAGTCAAGGATTCAAACTGGCGTAACAGGAGCTTCCCCACCCACTGTCACCTCGATGGGGAGCTCTTTCTATTTAGGATGGTTAGTCCAAGGGAGACGTCCCTAGTAATCTGGGTTTAGGAAAGGGATAAGGGGATAATGGATCAAGATGAGAGTTTCCTTTCACAGATTACTACCAAGAAGGATAGTCAAGAAGAAGGTATTCCACTGGATGGCACCTGTTTCCGAGACAAGACAAATAAACTAAAAGTATGTGCTGCAGTGGTTAGTGTTTCAAATATTAATGACTATCTTCAAAATATATATGAGCAATGATCAATAGTAATTATTGACGAAGTCAATGATTACTAAACAAAGATAAATATCTTATAGTACTTCTTCAATAAATACATAAAAGATATGGGCATTCAATGTATAAGATCAAAACCTTGTATTATGTCACAATGCAATTCATATCATAATTCTGCTCATAAATATATATTGTTGCTACGTCACAATGCAAAATTAGGGTCACGTTAGCCCTAACAATAGGTCAAAACTGAAAGACAATGAGTGAAACGTTTTCTCCAATAAGCTTATAAATGCAATCAATGACTCAATGTCTATTAGATAAGGTGATAAAAGTCACAATGTTTCAGCCCAAGCAAAGAGGTAAGAAGTGTGACGTCACCTATATTATTTCTGTTTTAGGGTTAGGGTTAGCTAATCAAGAGGTGGATGTTTTTGACAAATTAACCAATGAATATACTTGAAACCTCTATGGATATAAAGATGTGAGTCAGCCGCAACTTTTCATCCAAACACAAGTCTAAATGGGCAAGATGTCATCATCATTAGGGTTAGTTCTAGATGCTAGGTTAGTTAAGGTTTCAACAAAAAGGGAGTTTGAGAAAGTATTTAAGCACAAAACCTCAACGTTAGACTAGTGCCTTGGGTTAATGGAGTCAAAATGGAGAGAAGATAATGGCTTGGAGAAATTCAAACCTAAGGACAAGAGGATTAGGTCTAATGGTGCTGCTATGGCAGGGCCACTAGATCAAAACCCTAAGAAGAGAAGACTTAATTAGGTGTAGCTAGGGCTAGGCCTAAGGCTCCTTATTCTTTCCTTAAGACTCTTTTGGCAAAAAGGCTAGCTTATAAACACAAATCTATGGCTGAAAAGTGTTGTTCAAGGAAAAGGCTTTTCAAAACCCTAGAAGTAAACCCCAGGTGTAAAGTAAATTAGGCCTAGGATGCCTTCTTTCTTCAATTTATGTTCAAAACTAACTCAAGAAAAGAGCATGGCTAGCGTAGCTATGGCTAGGCTAAGCCTTGTCTAATCGAATGGCTATAAGCTTTTACCATGGTGACATGAAGCCACAACCTACTTTTGTGTTGGCTCCCTAGGGTTTTAAAGATTAAGCAAATAATAACAATATAACAATGCATGCAAGATATTTAATCAACAACCATTCATTCAAGAAGTTTTGATGAGAAAAAACTTACAAATTCATGAAGAAGCATAATCATACCCTAGTTGTAAACCTTCCAATGATAAATAACACCATATGCCAAAAGATAATCCTCCAAGAAGTTGTGCCTCACTCCAAAAAGACAAGAAAAAACAAGACAAGAGCTAAAGAAGTCACTCTCACAAGAGAGCAAGCTATGTTGTGTTCAAATGAGGGTAAAACATCCTCAATTTATATCATTCTCATGACCTTTAATTAAAATTTGGTCATTAAAAATAGCTGACAAGGCTGACTTTACATTATTCAATTATTTTTCACATTACATGCTAAAAATGCCAAAAGTGAGCTAAAAACGGAGATGTCAGGCCCCTATAGAGGAGACGTTGGCCCTTTCAAGGCATAATCATCATCCATCAAGCCAGACGTTGGCCCCTCTGGGGCTCCTGCAACCTGCTCTGTGTGCCAAACAAGCCCATCACACTGCCATCTACTCCAGAAAATGTCCAGCTAGTCCTGGGTGGCGTCCTATCCATCAAGTCCATCATCCCATCTGCAAGGGGTTGATCCCCATAAGTCAAATCTCTGCCAAAACGTCCTGATGAGGGCATCCTTCTTCTTCTCCATGCAAGGGCTTGTCATAACTCTGTCCTGCCTCTGCCATCCCATCAACCATATGATGGGCTCTTCAGCCCCATGGAGGTCCGAACTAATCATCTCCCCATGTGCATCGATCCTCTGGTACCTGTCCGTCGGGCATGGTCCTGCACATCAAAGACTACGCCCTCCATGGGCTCATCAGTCCTAGACATCATAGCAATGTAATTCATATCTCATCATTAAATTTATCAAACATATGCATGAAATCCCTAACAAATCTTCTAAGAGCTCAAAGACATTACACAAACCCACTATACAAAGCTAAGGAAACCAAAAGGACAACCTATTAGGATAGTACCCACAAGAAGTGGAAAGTTTCCTCAAAGGATTATTCAAGCCATTTGTAATGAGGTGATATGGTTTTAGGGATGTCCAACTATAGTAAGACCAAGGGATGGTTTCGTCTGTGGGTGCCTTTGTAGGAGGCGAGTTGTACCCGTCACGGATGCATTTTTTCCAAGCCCCTTATTGCCTTATCTTTCTTTTATTACTTTTTTACTACAAGCCTTGACGAAGAGGACACTGCCTTGGCTTGGTGGCCAGAGCTGACAGCGTTACCCACTAGTATCTTTGCAGAAATGAGAAGGTTGGCTCATGATGAGACCCCCTTTCCTTTGGCCATGCAACCAAAGGTCACTGCCCTGGTTTGGT
>ML805150.1:15887-30737 GCA_009831015.1 Picea engelmannii | reverse complement strand
ATCTTGTACTTGAACATTTAAGTGGGGTAAAAGGAGGTTGCCCCCTCGAAGAGGCTTATTATCTGAAATTATCTCTTTTTCAAGGCGTTGAGTACCTTTCCTAAAGTTTTTCTATGCTATATTGATGTTTGGTTCTTAACAAAGCATCTCTAGGTTTTCATTTCCTATGGCTTTTATCTTTTACCAGCTTCTTTTACCCCCTGGGCCTTTAGCCCCTTCTTCCCACAAGACAAGATGTACCCTGGAATGTCATACTAATGGCTAGACTAGGGGAATGGGATGGATGAGCGGGATATAAGATGAAAAAGTGATAAGATGGTGGGAGCAGACGATGGCTCTACAAACCCACCCTTGGTGGCTAACCAAAACCCATGAATACCAACTTGCTAAGCTACCCCATCAATCACCCCAACAGTGGTCAAGTGGATTAGTGTAAGATCCAAGCAGTCATCCAAAATGAAAGGAACCTAATGCATATATAAGAAGGTTATAATGATCAAATATGACACATACCATGACACCTTGGACCAATTACCTCATGGATCAAGAGTCCTCTCTAAAGCAAGCCCAGGCCGGTAGTGATGGAAGTTGGTACCGCTGACAGGACAAGTTTGGCTGAGAATAAGAATGATGGACCCTCCAGGGCCATGCTCAAGTCGATCTCTGCTCTCGGTACTCCATGTCTAGGACCATGTGGGCCTCGAGACATGATATCCTAGTTATCCCTAGATATCGGGGATAACAATACCAGATATAATAAATATGCAGAACAGGAATAAAGTGCCAGAAATGATAGAATAATAGTAATATAACCAGCATAATCTCCACAATAACACAAAAATGATAAAGAACAACAACATAAATAGCACTTTGATTCAGAAAGCAATGTTCACGATCCTCTTTGAGGGAGAAACCTCCAGTCGAGTAGTGCTCTATTAAAATAATCTCCAAGCTAGGGTTTTCATACCCTTGACCCTTTTTTATACTAAATATGTCTATCAAGAGAATCATCTAGAGGAAGATCCTTCTAGAAGCGGAACCTTCTATTAGGTCTTCTTACATATGCCTTATTCTATTTTATTGAAAGGCCTGATTAATATTGACCTTTATTACATATGAATACATTGATCTACCTATGTGAGGGTTAGGACCCTAACATGTATGCCCCCTTAAAAACAACCTTGTCCTCAAGGCTTGAGATGTGGAAACTATTGCAGAATGGTAGATGGTTCCCAAGAGGCATCTGTTGGAGTCATATCTTTCCACTGGACTAGCACTTCCTTGATGGTTCTCAGATGCAGGTGAAGCTCACGCTGGTCCAAAATAGCTTTTGGTTGTATCCAAATGGATACTTCTTCAGCTAACTCTGGAAGGTTGGTTTGAATTTGGCACCTAGTTCCAATCACCTTCTTTAAGCATGAAACATGAAAAACAGGATGTAGCTTCGACTGATTGGGCAGAGCTAATTGATATGCGACTTGTCCCACATGCTTGATAACTATATAAGGACCATAAAATTTGGGCGCTAGCTTCTGAAAATGCTCATCCTTGAGGGAAGTTTTCTTATATGGTTGCAGTCACAGAAACACCTGATCCCCTTCTGCAAATTGACGTTCAAAGTGACCTTGATCTACTTGTTGCTTCATGCGATTTTGTGCCATGAACAAGTTCTCTTTAAGGGTACAAAGAATATCCTCTCAAAATATAAGTGTTTGGTCAACCACTTGGACCTTCGAGGTACTCGGTAAGTATGAGAGAACTGAAGGTGGCTTCTATCCATATACTGCTTCAAAAGGAATCATGCGAGTAGTTGTATGGTAGGAAGTGTTGTACCACCATTCAGCTAGGGGTAACCGTTGAGCCCACTGATCTTGTTTTTCAGAGGAAAAACACCTTAGATATGTTTCCAAACACTTGTTGACAACTTCCATTTGACCATCAGTCTAGGGATGATAAGTTTTGATGAGATGCAATTGGGTGCCATGTAGCTTAAATAGTTCTTGCCAAAAATATTTTTTGAAAGTTGGGTCATGATCATAAACAATAGAGTGTGGCATGCCATGAAGCTTGAAGACCTGGTCCATGAAAATTTGAGCCACCGTGGATGCAGTAAATGGGTGTTGAAGAGTGTAGAAATGAGTATACTTGGAAAGGCGATCCACAACCACCATTATGATTGATTTATTCCCCGATTTGGGTAGGACGATAATAAATTCCATAGAGATATCCTTCCAAATAGCAAGTGGAATCGGAAGCGGTTGTAGTGTGCCTGGAGATTTGACTGTTTCTCCCTTGTTGCATTGACACACCTCGCATTCAACGACAAAATTATAGCTGTATTTTTTAATACCATCCCAGAAAAAAGAATGTTTGACCTTGTCATATGTTTTGGTGAACCCTGAGTGCCCCGCTGTGGGTGTAGCATGAAGTTCAAAAAGTACCGTGGATTTAAGCTTTGATTGTTTACTTAAATACAAATGGCCTTTGTATCAAATATCATCCTAGAGCCAAGAGTACCCTGGGGGATTCATAGCATTGGTCTACAATTGTTGGATCAGAAGCGAACTTTTGGGATCTTGAATCCATTCCTAGCGCACAGCTTGGAGCCAATCGGGTACAATGAAGGAAAGAGAAAAAAGGGATCCTTCTTCTTCATATTTTTGGGACAGTGCATCCACCACTACATTGTCTTTTCCCTTCTTGTAAATGATCTCATAATCATATCCAAATAGCTTAGTCACCCATTTTTGTTTCTCCAGGGAGGAAATGCGTTGTTCTAGAAAGTACTTGAGGCTTTGATGGTCGTTCTTAATTTGGAAGCGTTTCCCCAAGAGATAAGGGTGCCACAGATCAACGGCATGTAGAATACCCAACATCTAATTTTCATAAATGGATTTTCCCAGATTCCTTTCAATCAATTGCTTGTTGGTGAAGGCCAAAGGTCGACCCTCTTGCATAAGGACAACATTGATTCCTTTCCGTAAGGCATCACATTCCAACACAAAGGTCTTTGTGAAATCAAGAAGGGATAGAACCAGAGTGGTGCACATGGTCATCTTCAAGGTTTGAAAAGATTGAGAAGCAGATGGAGTCGAAGTGAAAGAGTTCTTTTTTATGAAAGCAGTGAGAGGTGCTACAATATTTCCATAGTTCTTAACAAACTTGTGATAATACCCTATTAAGCCTAGAAATCCATGCAATATTTTGAGATTCTTTCGGTGTGGCTAGTCTTACATAGATTCAATATTTTTTAGATCCACCCTGATGCCATCCTTGCCAACCAGATGACCCAAGTATTCTACTTCTGAGGCACCAAAATCACATTTAGACTGTTTCAAGAAAAGTTGGTGCTGAGAGAGTGGATGGAGAACTTGATCCACATGAGTAAGATGGTCTGTCCAGGTTTTTCTATGGATGAGGATATCATCAAAGAAAACTAAGATAAAATGACAGAGAAAGGGACAGAAGACATGATTCATGAGGCTTTGGAAGGTGGAGGGGGCATTACACAAGCCAAAGGGAATGACCAAAAACTCATAGTGGACCTCATGAGTGTGAAAGGTCATCTTGGGAATGTCTACCTATTTCATACGTATCTGGTGATAGCCCAAGTGAAGATCAATTTTAGTAAAGAATTGGGTGCCACTCGATTCATCCAGGAGGTCATCAATGACAAAAATGGGAAATTTGTCTTTAATGGTTAGTTTGTTGAGGGCATGGAAGTCAAGACACATTCTCCAAGAACTTTCTTTCTTCAGGACCATGACTACAGGAGAAGAGTAAGGGTTCATACTAGGATGGATAACGCTTGCATTAAGGAGTTCCTAGACCATTTTCTCAATTTCATTTTTTTGTGAAAAGGGATGGCGATATGGAAGGATATTGAGAGGAAGGATTCCAGGTACAAGGGGAATGGAATGATCATGAACATCGCAGGAAGGAGGGAGTCCTTGGGGAGTGGAAAATACCATTTGATGTTTAGAAAGGAGGGCTTGGTGGTCATGCGACACTGGGGGTATCTCTGTTGCTTGTATGGCATGGAGTTGGGAAATGACACCAAAATGACCTTTTTTGAGCAGTTTTTCCATGCGATGGGAACTAATGAACTCAGGTGAACCAGTAGTGATGCCTTGGAATTTATATTGGTGGCCTTTCAGGTTGAATTGCATGGTTAATGCCTTAAAATCCATGATAATGGGACCCAAAGTTCTTAGCCAGTCTGCACCCAACACAATGTCACAACCACCCATGTCGATAGCAAACATATGGGATTTTAGGTGGTAGTCATCAATTTGGACATGCACATTTTCACAACGCCCTCCCCATTTCATAGAACCACCATTGGCAATCATGATTTGGAAATTGTTGACAGCATGGATGTAGCAATGAGTTTCTTGGGAAATGCAGTGATGAATAAAATTATGGGTGCTTCCACTATCAACCAGAAGGATGACCTTCTGATGCTTGATGTAACCAATTAACTTGAGGGTTTGGGGAGCGAAGAAGCCAATGAGAGCACTGATGGAAATGATGAGTTCTACTTTGGGAGGGTCTGAGGGAGGGGTTATGTTAGTGGTTTCAGGTGACTCAGACACAAGGGGAGTTTCAACATACTCTTCTGAAATATCCTCAGAGATGGCGATAAAAAGATTTTGTTCCTCACACTTGTGGCCTGGGAAATATTTGTCATCAAAATTATAACAAAGGCCTTTGAGTTGGCATTCATCCATTTCAGCCCTGGTCAATTTTTAGATCTTTAATGGGGTGGAGGGAGTAGTGGGAGTGACAGGTTTAGGGCGAGGGATAAAGGAGGGTTTTTTATTTTGAGAGGATACAACCTGTTGTTCTTGTTTATCTCTTTTAGTAGCCTCCACCCAAATTGAGGGTCGAGCCATGAGGACATGGGCCTGAATCTCCTCCTTGAGGCCACAAATAAAACACTCTTGAAAGAAAGCATCAGTCATGCCCTCTGTTCGAAAAGCCAAGCACTCAAAGGAAACTATAAATTCTTCTATTGTTCTGGATTGTTTCAACTTTGTCAAATAGCCCAAATGGTTTGTGTCCATGTCAAAGTGTTCATAAAGCTCAGTCACAAATTGGGTCCAAGCAATATACCCTTGACAAGAAGTTTTTCTCCATTGCCACCATTGCCAACGTTCTTGATCAAGATGGAGAACACCATACCAGAGTTTGGCCAAGTCATTTGTGATGTCGTATAAAGAGAAATAATGTTCCATTTGGGTTACCCAACCAGTGGGGTCTGAGCCATCAAATTTGGTCACATCCACCCGCGGAAGGCGTAGGTCACGTTGAAAGTGATGGGGCTGAAAGGTATGGGAATGGGAGGAATGTTTGGTCTTTGTAGGTGCTTCAGAGAAAGGGTCATCTGTAGGGATCTTTAGTTTTTTGCAGAGTGAGGCAAAGACAAATTCAAGCTGGGTGGCCAGTTCTTGTTTGACTTCCTCCATTGAGGACTGCATGGTTTTATTTATGGTTGTTTTGATGGATGAATCGATGGAGGCAACAATAGCACTGAGTTGTTTCACTTCTTTTTGGGTCTCAAGGAAACCAAATTGCAAGGTGTTGAAGTGAGTTTCCACATCTTGGCTATGGGTATGGGCCATGAGGATGGGTGAACTGAAAAGGGGCGAGCAGGGTCAAAAATTTTTTCGAAAAATGATATGGATGAATGTGATAAGGGCGAAGAGATGAATCCAATGGAATAGGTCTCAAATAATGGTGAAAATTTTTCCAATTTTTTTTTTTTTTTTTTAGTTTACACCTGTGAAGTTATACTCCAGTCTGAAGAATAATGCAGTGATGAAGTTCCCAAATGATTAACCAGAAAGAAATGTGTATTTACTTGGAAACCTGAACATAGTTGCGCAACAATAGATCTGGTCTGTTTTAATTTGTTTATGTTTCTGTCCCCCAAGGGTTAGGTATTCAAGGGTTCTACAGACAAGGGTTTGCCTTGTGCTATAGCTCTTTGATATACGTGCAAGGTCCAACATTAGTACTCGGCCCAATATCTCAGGGAACTAACTAAGGAGGATAGACCATACCCTTAATCGTACTACCCGACTACCCAGGTACTAGAGAGTATCTTCTCGAGTGTTGTTCTCGATGACACTATAGAAGTCCAGTGACTGATAGGTTTATCTATAGAGGGCTTCAGGAAATCTAGGTCAATCTATACACAGGTGTTATCTGATGCACTACCACTCGAAGGGGTACCAACAGGGGTTACAAGGGTGGCCAACAGATGTGCGCTTAAGAACCAAATGTATTTTCTGTGTGTATGAGTCCCTCAACCGTGGGTTTATGTGCATAACAACAGATCTCTGTGGCTCAAAGACGTCGGAATACATCTCTACCCTGGAAAAAAAATTCCCACAATTTCCGCAAGGAAAGTGCTCTGATACCACTTGCAAGATAGTAGATATAATAAATATGCAGAACAGAAATAAAGTTCTAGAAATGGTAGAATAACAGTAATATAACCAGCATAATCTCCACAATAACACATAAATGATATAAGAACAACAACATAAATAGCACTTTGATTCAGAAAGCAGTGTTCACGGGCCTCTTCGAGGGGGAAACCTTGAGTTGAGCAGCGTTATGTTACAATAATCTCCAAGCTAGGGTTTTCATACCCTCGACCCTTATTTATACTAAATATGTCCATCAAGAGAAGCATCTAGAGGAAGATCCTTCTAGAAGTAGAAGCTTCTATTTGGTCTTCTTACATCTACCTTATTCTATTTTATTGAAAGGCCTTATTAATATTGACCTTTATTACATACGAATACATTGATCTACCTATGTGCGGGTTAGGACCCTAACAAATAGTATATGGAACAACACCCTATCCAACATTGCATGAACTGGATTGGGAATTTGATAACCAGGCCATAATCAATTTGAAGACAAGGAATATGAAATTTAAATTAGGAGAATATAGAGTCATTGCACCATTAGACCCTTCAGAAGGATAAAGGTTTGTAGAACCAACATATTTGGATTTGGAGGAAATAAACAAATTGTACAGAACCATCGTGCGTGAAGAAGATTATGTTAACCCAACTACAGATGGGGTACTCAACTGAAGAAACATCACATCATGTGTTTCTGACTCAGATACGGGTTTGGAGAATTGGCAGCAAATATTACATGAAGTGTCTACAAGAAGGTGCACAAGAATAGACCTAGCAGTAAGATGGGTTGGCACAGAGATAAGAGAACCTCCCAATTTTCATGGAGTGAATGACTTAGAGGAATTCCTAAAAAAATATGAAAACGAAGTACTAGAAAATCAAAGGCTCATATCCATAGACAATGCACTCAAGGCCACACCTGCAAGATGGTGGACTGCACATAAAGGAACAATTCAGGACTGGTACCAATGTAAGAAAATACTACACATTAGATTCGGTGCAGAGCAAGGGAGAAACAAGATGCAGAAATATGATGGAAAAGGAACACCAACATAACATTTGGAAAAGTTCCTAACAAAATGGAGAATGACACCACCTGAAGAATGGACTCATCACTTCATCCATACACTATAAGGAATTCTGGAGAACTAGTATGTAGACCAAGAGATGCACAGAGGTACTACCGAATGGAAAGCATTACAACATAACATTGTAGCCACTTTCTCATTTGAACATGAGAACCCCAACATGGATTCAACACTAAAGTAGATAAGAGGTGTGATATTTAATAATGAACCAGAGGTTGAACTCGTGATAGAATACCAATAGCATAATAGATAGACACTGAAAGAACTATTGTCATGCTATCATGTGGAAGAATAAGAACCATATGAATATGATCGCACAACATTCATATTATAGAAATTGAAGGGGTAAGAGAGGTGGAAGGTCCATATCTGGAGTCATAAGTATTTGTTGCTCCAATCATGGTGAAGAAAGTCAACAATGGGACAATTCATAATCCTAAAATGGCTAGTATTGGAGACTAATGGGATGAACAAATAGTAGAAAGAATAACATAGTTATTGTGTGAATAAAGTGACTTATTCCCAACAACCTTTACAAAGATGAAAGGAATAACATGAGAGCTAGGAGAGATGAAGATACCTCTCAAACCTAAGGCCAACCTGTCAAACATAGATCTTATAGAATATATCCAGTATATAAGCATAAATTAACAGAATGTTGGAAGATGGTATCATAGAACTAGTGGAGGAATCTGAATGGATAAGCCCCATGGTAGTCCAAGAAAAGAAACAAGGGGGGATCAGGATTTGTGTAGATATGAGGAAACCAAATGATGTTTTCCTACATGATCCTTTTCCTACCCCTTTCACAGATGAGGTCCTATAGAATGTGGGAGGCCAGGAAGCATATTCATTTACACATGGATTCTCATGTTACCATCAAATCAAATTAGCCCCAAAAGATAGGTATAAGACTACTTTTTTCCACAGAATGTGGATTCTACTGGTACACAGTCATGCCTTTTGGGCCAAAGAATGCACCAGCCATATTTTCAAGAGTAGTCATAGTTTCTTCTAAGGAATTCATAGACCATATTTTGGAAGTATATCTCGATGAATGGATTGTATATAGTCTGTTAAAGGACCATGTAGAAGTGTTAAGGTTAATGTTGGAAAGATGCAGGTAGTATCATATATCATTGAATATCAAGAAATGCATTTTTAAGACACCTTTCGGCATATTTTTGGGCCATATTGTGTGTAAATAAGGTTTATTAGTGGATCCTTCTAAGATTGCATTCATTGTCAATTTACCACCACCAAAATCAGTGCACCGATTGAGAGCCACACTAGGACATACAAGCTATTAAAGGAAATTTATCAAAGTGTATGCACAGATTACTGCGTCAATGGAAAACTTGTTGAAGTATACTAGATTTTAGTGGAATGAAGACTATCAACAAGGTTTGGACACCTTAAAATAAAATATGGTCACAACACCTATCCCAGTAATCCCAGATTGGGAAAAGCCATTTCATGTGCATGTAGATGCATCATCCTTAGCACTTGGATTAATTGTAGTGCATCTAGGAGCAAGGGATTTGGACCACCCTGTAGCGTTTGCAAGTAGAGAATTATTAGAATCAGAGAATAATTACAACACCACATAAAGAGAAGGCTTAGCCATGGTATATGCACTTCATAATTTTAGGAACTACTTATTAGGTAAGAACTTTAAGATGTTCACAGATCATTCTTCCCTCAAATGCGTAGTCAACAAGCCACTGTTGGGGGGGAGGATCAATAGGTGGATCTTTTTATTTCAAGAATTCGATATCAAAGTGATAGTCAAACTAGGGAAGCTGAATGTAGGACCTGATCACCTGTCAAGGGTAACTAATGGAAAATAACCTACTAATTTGGAAGACAACTTCCCTGATGCCCAGTTATTTTTAGTACAAGTAGTTGATGAATATTTTGTTGATATTATTGAATACTTGAGTACATGGATTGCAACACAAGAGTTTAACACTTCGCAGAAGGAAAAAATGGTACTCGGAGCTGAAGACTATCAACTAATTTCATAACACTTATATAAACTAGACGCAGGCAACATTTTGAGTAGGTGTGTACTAAAACATGAAAGTCCTAGAATTTTGGCAAAATATCATGAGGGAATAGCTGGAGGACATTATTAAGGAAAATATACCATGCAGAAGGTATTGTGCACAAGATTGTGGTAGCCAAAATTCATAGAGATGCTAAGGAATATTTCCAGACATGTGATGTCTGTCAGAGGGTGGGAAAACCCAATAGAAGGGACGAGATGCCCCTAAGACCACAAGTAACTTTGCAGGTATTTGACAAATGGAAAATAGATATATCATCATTGCGACAGAATATTTAACAAGATGGGAAGAAGCAGCACCAGTCAAAGACTGCAGCATAGATACAGTAGCACACTTCTTGCTTGATCAAGTGATCACCAGATTTGGATGTCCAAGAGTTCTGATCAGTAACCAAGGTACTCATTTTATAAACAATACTATCAGGTTTATGAATGAGGAATTTGAGGCATATCACAAGAAAAGTACAACATACCATCCTCAGGAAAATGGGATAGTAGAATAATTCAATAAGATCTTGGAGAATGCTCTGACAAAGATCTGCAATTTCAACAACGTTGATTGGGACTTGAAAATACCAAGAGTACTATGGGCATATAGGACTACATGCAAAAATTTGATAGGACAAACACCATTCAGATTGGTGTATGGGAAGGAAGCAGTAGTAGCATTATAATTTCTGGTACCCAGTCTGTGCATAGAAGAAATTACCAACATGACAAAAAGAGGTGTAGTAAAGGAAATATTAATTCATCTAATGGAGATGGAAGAGGATAGGAAATTTTTCTTCATCTTAGATGCAGAGGCTTGTACCAAATAACTATGGCAATGGAAGTAGAGCCTGATTCTGTCAATGAGAAACATGACTTTCTCAATAGACAAGATATGGCCATAGGAAGTATCGTCATGTCTGTTTCTCCTGACGTTTTCCATAAAGTATATGAAGAATCACAAGGATTAACTCCAAATGAATTATGGACCAGATTGGAGGTTCTATTTGGGAATTAAGAATATTGTGAATATTTCATGCAGGAGGTCAAATAGATAGAGCCAAAAGAGAAGCCATCGGAAGATCAAACCTCTTATTATGAAGAGTCTTCTACAAAAGTTTTTGCAGAAATTTGTATTCCAATAATTGAAGATGATGTCTACTCCATTTAATATTTATTTTCTAAAATTCATGTGGAAGATATATGGCATGCATCTTAGGAGTCACATGTAGACACTTTTGCATGCACCATGCATGCATCTTAGGAGTCAAAAAAGGAGTTGCGCATATCAGATGTCATTTTGATATTTTCTGAGAAACATTTGCAGAAACAAATTGGATATTTGAATTCCTCTTGGGAAAATATCCAATTTCAAAAAACAAATCGTCCGAAATGGAGTTTGGAAAGTGAAGTTATGATCGTTTTAAAATCAACAAAATTTCATCATTTTTTCTGGAAACGGTCGCACAGTTTTCAAAATATCATCCAAAATTTATTTGGATATTATTCATTACAAGAAGTTAAAGTGGATATGTGTGGAAATATCAATGATTCATATACTTCATCATATATATGCAGACATCTACATCTTCAACAAAATCTTCAAAGAGCACAAACTTGCACAGTTACGAGGTCTTCTTAGAGTGAAGGACATGGTTTCTTAGCAACTGAATTTTCTTCCTTATCATTTTTTATTTTATGCATTGTAATTTGAGGGGGGGTTTTGTTCCTACGAGGTTTTTCCTCTTTCCTCATTTAGTTCAGTGTATATTTTGTATTTGGGTACCTAGCATGGCCTCATAGTCTAGACCCATTCTTTATTTTAACCATAGTGATGTTTAGGGGGGGGTGTTGGAGTTACTTCACACAAACCTAGGATTTATTTTTCCTAAGGTTATTCCTTGTTTATTAGTCATAATTAGTCATTATCCAATCTCCTATATTTTAGGGGAGAATATTCCACCTAGAGAATATTTTATTTCAATTGACACTTCAGTTTGACTAGTTGAGTTTAGATGTTTCATTGGTTTTCTCACCATGCAACATTGGGATCATCACCAACTCACTACTCTTTGTTCAGTCAGTTACCTGAATACTAGTTGACTAGTTAACTCAGCTAGGTGGCATCTCACTCTCGTAACTACCTAAGAGACTATACTAGGTGGCAGTTTACTCTTTTAACTATTGGTGTGTGTCTAGATCAATGTAGACCACCACTATGGCTCATTAGTTACTCATGTATCCTATATCTAATGTAAATTATTCACTCTTTGAGTGTGAAATATGGTTAATGAGAATTATTCCATTCTTTCTATCTTGTTTCTTCTTTCTCAATTTCTCTCTGCAAATGTGTGTAGTATTTTCTATCTAGATCTATTATGTGCAGGTTCAACACATTTATAGGACCAAGTAAGTACATACTAACCCCCCTTGCATCTCAATTATTCATTTATTCATTTCTTTTTGTTTTTTGAGGGGGAATTGACCTTTTAAAAGGTCATCCCTACGTATACGCGGGTTGTCTTATGACATCCCGCGTGTGCACGCATGCACATGCGACTATGTGCATTATAGCCCATGTATACCCTATAAGATAAGAAAAGAAAAAAATGCAAGGGCTAATCCCCCTTGGACTTGTCAATTGCAGGATGTATGTTCACTAGAGGGAGAGAGAGCATGAGGACTTTGATGTTGCGGTCTCAAATGACCCTGATGTTGTAGCTACACTAGCTCAATGTGGCTTATTTAAGTTCTTCCAAAGTGCATTTATGTGGGCACAACCTAGGCTGTTGAATTCCTTGATCAATTATTGGCACCTGGATGCGGAGGCATTCATGCTTGAGGGACAGTCATTGACTCCAATGACTGAAGATATATACTTTCTGACTAGCCTCTCAAGGAGAGGGGAACCATTCATCCTTCGCACTTTTCCTTTCAGGGCTCACAACATAGTGGAGTTGATTAACCTCCATTGCGAGGTGGGTACTGACATGGTGGGCACTCAAGTTCTGGTTCATAAGATCAGTAACCTATCGTTGAAAGCGAGAGTTCTACTCATTTGGTGGATTACTAGATCCACAGCTTTACACCAGGCTTCCCGGGCACACATGAATTGTGCGGTTCAGTGCTTAAATGCAAAAAATTTTGGCTGGAGTACTACGTTACTAGACTGCATGAAAAGGAAGTTGACAGAGTGTTGGATGTGGAGGCACATAAACTTTGGATTTGGTACTATATTTGTGATTTGTTCTTTGAGAGGGTGCCTAGTCTGAGTCCAAAGGATATTGTATGAGGGCACGTAGCCTCTTCTCTAGCAGTAAACAGGTGGGAAACATTGTTGCCGCAATAGGGGGGAGGGAGGACTATCGATGCCTTTGATGACAAGTTTTTTGATTGGTGGTCTTGGCATATTCTAGCGATAGAGGACTATCCTTATGCCGAAATTGACTTTTCTAGGGACCTTGACATGGGCGTACCTTCCCGAGTGGTACGAGGAGAGCTAGGTAAGCTTGGTTTTCAAATTTATTTAATTTGTATGTTGTTTTTATATATATCATTTTTTTTATATATATCAGAGTATCTAACAGATATGTGTCTGTTATGTGTAGATGTGGGTCCGGTGCGTCCAGCAGACTTTGCGAGGACTAGGCGACGTCCTTGACCAGAGGCCATACCAGCCGCAGCACGGGGACCTCCAGCTGGTGAGGCTAAGAGAGTTTTGATAAGGGTAGAGAGGAACCTTGCCTTGCTCACTCGAGTAGTCCCCATGGCAGAGATCGAGGATATGCCACCATCTATGCATCCTCATGTAGTTGGGGTGCCACAATGTAATGATCCCAAGCCAAATTCTTTCTTGGAATCACTAACTACTACTAATTTATTGAGTTATTAAGTGCATACAAGATTCATCAACACATGGAGATCACAATATATTCAAGATGTAGAAGCACAAGAAAAGATCTGACCTTTTTATTATGAGAAATGTAAGATCAATACAATAGATGGCCAATCTGGCATAAACCTCGGATGGTCATACAAGCAATAGATATGAGTTGCTACAAAATGCTCCTGATAATACAAAATAAGCCTCCAAAGGCTGGATATACAATGAAGACTGAATCAAGTAGATCTGAGTCGTACTAATGCTCAACCTCCAAGTTGGAAAGTGCCACATCCTGCTAGAATGCTGAAGCCCTCAATAATTCTACCCTGCTACCAAAAGTGTCCAATCATCCCGAGAAATATTCCAAATGATAGATCGGGAAATTGTAAGGACAACCCAGATGTCCAAATTCCCAAATCCACTCTCAAACCCCATAGATCTGAATTTCCCACTGAATGGGGTGCCCCACTGGATGATTGAAACCCTATTTGATTCGGCCTTGATGAAAGAGGCCTCCAAATTCTCTAAAAATCTCGAAGAATATAGATCGGGCTATGAGAATCCCGTGGGAGAAGTTTCAGACTTAGATCTCAAGCAGATCTCCCTAGATCTGAGTTTTACTGAATTACAGGATGTTCCCTATGGCTCCAAGACGTCCCAATCTGCAGACAAATGTAGAATGATGATAACCCTCCAGAAAATCCCTCAAACTGATGGTCCTGCCCCTACAAATAAAACCCAACTGTCGGAATGGCCCCAGACCCTCAGGATAAGCTGGATCAAACCTCCCTCTAGATGATGGTGTACCCTTGCTGGAAACACAAGAATAGTATGACTTGCTACCTTCTGAAGCGCTAGATGGAGATGGGCTGAGACTAGAATGGTGTGGAGGAGTCTTTCATCCCTAAGACCAAGCTGCGAAACAAGGTGAGTGGATATTTCACCACTGAGTTTCTCACAAGGGTTTGTACAGCAAAACCCCCAAACTGAATGCTCAAGAGCAATAGAAAATGCTAATCCAAAACCATAATGAGTAATAGGTGCACCCCAGCCTCTTACTTATACTTTTCCTTCTAATTCTCTGTTGAGTTAGGTTAACTCCTAGGGTTAATCTTCTATTATTTTTTTGAGTTATCTTTTACTCCTTTATCCTTTTCCTTTCTTAAGTCAACTTAAAAATATAACTTTTAACTTCTTGACTTTCCCCCCTTTAGTGTGAGACTATGACCTAGTGGGGATTCCCAGGCCACTGAGTCTCCTCATCACCTCTCTAAGAGGTGGGGGACATTACAGTCTCCCCTGCTTGAAATTTCTTGTCCTCAAGCAATTCCAAACCTGCTTCTCTAACCACATGCTCCTGCTCCCAAGTGGCATCCTCAATGG
>ML805150.1:0-15787 GCA_009831015.1 Picea engelmannii | reverse complement strand
CCAATGGAAGGCTCTTGAGGCCCTCGACTGATTGCTCTCCTTATGATGAAGGTGAAAATGTGAATGAAAGAACTCCTAAGCTTCTCCACTCTAGTGAGAGGTGGAAAGCTTATGAAATGGTGTTGATTATGTGAATTACCAAAAAATGAGTCTCTAGTAATCTCAACAGCATAACAATACAAAGAATTCCTTGAAGAAATGATGGTCATTCATGGATTTTTATATCCAAGCTTTGAGCTATTATGCAAACCCTTTTGAATGTGAAAAGAGGCCCTTTAGGGCACATTTAGGTCTTTGACCAGCCTCCCCACGCAGATTGAGCTCGGATTTGATGTCAAATCGACTTGGGAGCCGATCCATTAGTGGTTGGGAGGTCGACCAGCTTCATAAATGCGTCGTTTGGCAGGCGCGCGGGTTTTGCACCCCACATCCGCGCATATGCGCCCTGTGTACGAAGGTATGGCGCACATGCGCTTGTTTTCCATGGGCGTGATGCGCTTTTCAATTTTTTAGCCAATTTTGTATAGTCTTGGCCCTTTTGTTGTGCTGTGGAGTTAATCCTTGTGCCGTGAATGACTGTTTTTCTGTGTTGATGATGTGGAGTTCTTGTCGCCTTGTGCGGACGAAATTTCAGTGATAACACCAACGAACACCTTTGATTCACTTGACATCTTCCACGGTGAAAAATATGACATCAAAAATGACACGTCCACAAAACCAAAAAGGCAAAAACTAAAAAATGCAAATGTACATGAACTATACATATGTTACAAAAAGTTACCGAAGGTGACCCACCTATGAGTAATACTTCTTAAGGTAGAACCCATTTCTAGTCTCCGCCAAAGCATTTCACTCAAAGTCTACTAGACAATAAGTGCCCTTTTTAAGAACCTCTTTTACGATGAAATGTCTGAAGAACATGGGTTTGAACTTGCCTGACCCTAGGGGATCCTTATCTTGGTCATAGACCAGAACAAGGTCGCCTTCAGAGAAAATCTGAGGACGAACAGACCGATCATACTGACACTTGAATTTTTGTTTATGAGCCTCATTGGCCAAGGCCGTGTCATGACGCTGCTCATTGAGCTGCTCAAGGTATAATAAATTATCTTCAAGCAAAGAAGTGTCTGGCAATAACTATACTGCCAACTTTGGAGATGGGATCTAGCACTCAATAGGAAAGACTGCTTCTAGCCCATAAATGAGTTGGAAAGGTGAGAAACCAATTGTATTCTTAACAGATGTTCGGTAGGCCCATAATGCCAAGTATAACATCAAATGCCAATTTGACTTGGCCGAATTGATCATTCGTTGTAGGATGGTTTTAAGATATTTATTTATAGCTTCCATCTAACCATTCACTTGTGGGTAGTAGGGTGACGAATGTTATTTCTTCAACATGAGATTTTATGTTAACTCAGGCATCATTGTGTTCTAAAAGTGACTTCCATGGTCAGTGAAAATCTCTCTTGGGACGCCAAAAATTTCTATGATCTGGTTTAACAAAAAGAGAGTTGTAGTCTCTCCATCATCCTTGAACATTGGCATAGATTCGACCCACTTCGTGAAGTATTCTATGGCTATGATGATATAATGGTGCTCCCTTGATGAAGGAGGGTTTCATGTAGTGTAATCAATCCCCCACTTGGTGAAGGGACCCACGGTGATGATGGGAAACATGGGAGTAAGGTGTGCCCTCATCTACGGAGAGAAGATATAACACAAGTGGCACTTCTTGACTTATTCAATACAGTCTTTGATTAATGTCGGCTAGAAGTAACCGGCTCGTAGAATTTTTTGGGTTGTTTCTAACCCAGAAAAATGACCACCACATGCTCCAGTATGGCAATCGTTAAGCACGATTTCTGCTTCTTCATGATTGAGGCACCGATGAAGGATGAAATCTACACCTTGACGATACAAAGTATCTTTGAGTATGAGATAGTTCTTAGCCTAATGGTGTATGCGGCGACGCTCATCACGAAAAGTAGAGGTGGGGAACTTAAAAGACTAGAAATAGACTAGTATATCTCCATACCAGGGGTCCGAAGATGCAATCAAAAACATGTCTCCTTGAATAGGAGACTCTTCGGGCATAACATCACCTGAATTGAATGGAAATTCCAAGATGAGTTCCGCAAATACCAGTGACTTTTTGGATTTTGCCGAAACAAAATCTAAGTCAATTTCCTAGAGGACAACTATCCATCTACTGATATTTCAGCCAATTATCTGTCGTGTCAACACATATTGAAATAGATTCACAACAGCAATGGCGGTGGTCTTGGGAAACAATATATAATGACAGAATCGTTGGACAGCATGAACTGCTGCCAACGCAACTTTTTCAATGTGGGAATAATTGAGTTCCAGTCCAACCAGGCCTCGGCTCAGGTAATAAATCACATATTCTGAGATAAAATCATCCTCCTAAACTAAGACCATACCGATGGTCGACTCTGTTGCAGCCAAGTACAATAATAAATCCTTATTATAATTGGGTGGCCAAAGAAAAGGGGTAGTCATGAGGGTGCATTTCAATGCTTCGAAAGAGCATTGAGCGGCTTCGTCCCAATGAAAAGGAATGTCCTTCTACAGTAAATTCATAAATTCCTTTGTGATGTTGGTATAATTTGCGATGAAACATCGTAACAAGTTCATTTTTCCCTGCAAACTCTAAAGCTAGAGGATTGTACATGGGGGAGGCAACTGAACTATTTCCTCAACCTTGAGAGGATCAACCATGATCCCTGTAGTCAAAACTATGAAACCTAGCAGATGACCTGACATCACATAAAAAATTCATTTGTTTGGATTCAAGCGAATCCATAAGTAGCGACATCGCTCAAAGATAATTCGGAGGTGTGTGGGATGATCAGTTCTCTTACAATATCGTGATGCTAAATCATCTAGGTAGGCCTCGACTATATGTTTGAGGTCATGGAAATCAAAATACATGGCCTGCTGGAAGGTAACTCCAACATTTTTCAAACCAAAAGGAATCTTATGATAAGAGAATGTACCCCATAGACAAATGAAAGTTTTTTTGTGTTGGTCTTCGAGTTTTATTTGTATTTGATTGTATCCCCAAAAACCATCCATGAAAGAAAAGGCCTCACAACCTGCGCATTCATCGACGATCTGGTCAATAAATGGTGTGGGGAGATTATCTTTTGGACAGGCTTTGTTAAAATCATGAAATTTTGTACATACGTGAATAGTACCCTATTTTTTGTTGACCAGCACGAGATTTGACACCCATTGGGTCAAATAGATGAGGTAAATAAAAATTGCTTTGAGTAGTTTATCTACTTCAACCTTAATAGATGTTTCCTTCTTAGGATTAACCAGACGAAGCTTCTGCCGGACCAACTTAGCGTTAGGATAAGTCGTGATTTCATGTTCAACAATTTTTGGATCAATGCATGGCATTTCCTTGTAAGACCGGGCAAAAATGTCATGGAATTATTTAAATAAATCCATGTAGATTCAAATCTCCTTGGGGGAACAGTTAGCTCCAATGAAAATGGTTTCCATATTAATGGATTCTAGAGATATTAATAGGTATAGTTTCTGAAATGGTTTCCATATTACCCTCGGCATAAACAACATGTGAAACCAAGGGATTGATAGGACAAGACTTATCTCCAGTCATAGTCCAAGTGAATTCCCCTGCTTCAATTCTTCTTAACCCTGGGAGGAAATAAGATCTATGATGGAGATCGTCCTAGGGTTTGTCTGAACTAGTCATTGCTTTAATAATCACTTTGTCTGAGGGCAATACTAAGTCTAAAGAATCAGTATCGGTAAGGGAACCCTGAGCCCAAATAGACACTAGAATTGGATCTAACTCTTGTGCAGGAGACGGATCGGGATCAGCAAAAGCTTTCTAGACTATAGAGTATGCAACTTCTGTTGTCGACAAGGGCATGGCCATACCATGGTGTCCTGTCCCTTCCATCATGGCTGATGGGGAAGGAAGAATCCATGGATCATTGAAGTAAGTCCTATGAAACGACGAGACCTGAAAACTCTCAACCTTATGGTGGTATGATATGAACTTAACATCACCTTGAGGAGGTGGGTAATCGAAAGTACCCATCAAAGGTGGGCACAAACCAACCCCTATGTTGACGATTCCAATTTGAGGGTTACCAATCATCAGGACCATGGATGCCCCGTGCATGGCATAGGTCCAACTCTTTCCTAACAAGAGATTGTAGTCGAGAGATGCATCGACCACTTCAACCTCGACACACATGGTCTTCCCTCCTAACTGCACGAGGAAAGAGGGGATGATTCCATGTGGTCGAAATGAATGACTATCAAAATTGGTAAGAAGAGTAGGTGACAGAGACAAAGTTGGCTGGCCAATGGCCTTCCAACATGCCAAATACATTACACATGTCGAGGCTCCCTCATCAACCACAGTGCGGAAAACGTTTAGAGTAAAACATTTTGTGGTGTAAGCCACTACTATCTGGAATGCTACGTGGTAAGGGAGACGAGGTTTTAAGTCGGTCATATCAAGCATGACGGTACCCGGATTACATGTCTCAGCGGATCCTAAGGTGGCTAACAGAGCCTTTCTCTAGGAAGGGCGGCTCTGGAGGACCTCCAAAGAAGACATCGCATGAGGGGTTTGAGACAAATCCTCCACCAGAAAGTAGTTCTAAGTGGCCCTTGCATTTGGGTTGTGAGAATCTTTCTTGAACGCACCTTTTAGGATGCATGTCATTGTTTCTCCCAACGTCTTCATGATCTGGAGAGGAAGAGATGGGGTATCGACTTATTTACCTTTCTCATAGGTGCTTGGCTTTTCATAGTCATGTGCTCTAGTGGATATATAGGCATCACCTTTCATCATATACACATTCGCAGACGAAGGATTACTCGAAGATGGAGGGGGTCCTTGACTACCCCCTTCTGTTCTTGTAGAGGCTTGAGTTAAATTTTTCCTATGTTGAAATGGGTTTGTTAACAGAACAGGTTGTTGTTGTGACAATAAAGTTTGGGCCTCTGCAATTTGAGAGAACTGGTGATTCGGGTGGTCTTCCGCACATAGGTTACATGGATACTTTGACTTCCTCTTTTTGGTACTGCCCCTTCTAACATTATTAATGGTTTCTTATCCCCCTTAACCTTCTTTCGGTGTTTCTTCTTTTCGCCAGGCTGTTGGGTGGCCTTTGGATTTGTCGATTGCACACTATGTACATCTGACGTTTAGGTAGGGGGAGTAGTTGACCCAATGGTCTGGCTGGCCGCTATGTGTTGTATCAAAAATTGTTGCAATTTTTTTGTCAGTTGATCAATGGGCTTTGTTTGTGTTGAACCAACAATACCATCGGCATGTGGTCCATCCCTCTATCTGGTTTTATCAAGTATTGATCGTGGTGTGTCCAACAAAATTTCATATAGCAAACCAGACTGAGAGTAAAATAGCTCAATTTGTTGAGCTCTCATGATTGCATATTCTTCTGAAAACACTCCAGACGTTACAACATCTTTGGATAACTATGGGACCAAAGACTTAAGGAACTACTCAAGAAGGAATGTTGGTAGGACTGGAACTTTAATCAAACTCTCCTAGCATCTCCATTATCGGATGTGATCAGAGATATGGTCTGCCTTTGTCTGTTCGAAATTGGCCAACAATTTGGTGTCGATGTCGTATCTCACAGGTAACTGGAAGTGGTTTAAGAAAGCCTTTTCCAATTCACCGAAGGAAGACTATCTTGAGTGGTCAAGCTCAATGTGCCATTTCGTAGAACTCCCAATGAGAGTGTGTTGAAACAAATGTGACTATATAGAGTCATCTTTCAATGAATTAGACGAGCACCAAAGGTGAAAGGTAGTCACATGATCTCCTGGATCTTATTTAGGATTGGCTTCGAACTTTGTTATGTCTAAAGTCAACTTGGTCGACATAGGAGGCCAATGTGGATCGTGACATATAGGGTCATTCAACAACCTTGTCAAGTCTAGAAAATGGAATGTTGTTAGAAATGGTAGTTTGGGTTGTTGGTTATAACCATGGAAAAAAGGGCCTGAATTTTGACTGGCACCAGGTTTCCAAGAAAAGTTGGGTTGTTGGCCAGGTTTCTAGTAAAGACGATGGCCATGACCAGCGTATGGGTTTTTCATTTGTGGAGACATCAACGGCTAATTCCCAAAATAGGAAATAGACAGTTGGGAATGCATTACATTCAAAGGAATTTGGGAAGGGTTGCCCCATGCCTATCCCATGGGCATAGGTCCTACACCTTGCCCAAGGTTCCACTGGTTTTGAAAGGGGTTGCCCCCAATTGACATCCCTAACGAGGGAACTGATCCCTACCAAGAATTCCAAGGTCCTTGTGCGGAAGGAATTCTTGGGTTTGCCCCCTGTGCAGGAATAATACCCTGCATAGGATTTGATTGTCCATAACTGGGATTACCCCCGGTTGGGAAAGAAGATGACAAGAAAGCATTTTTAACAAACATACCGAACAAAGAGAACAGTGTCGAACCTATCGACATTCTATGAGGAAGTATTTGGTCCCTTCTCCAAACGAACCATGGTGTGTGTTTGGTCTGGCAGAATGATGGTGAGCACCGCTGAGCAAAGGGGACGAAGGAGTTATATGACCTCCTCCATAAGGGAAAGCGTTAAAGGAAGCTGAAGTGCCCCCCATGGATCCTTTCCGAGGAGTGTTAGAGCTCCCCGCCCCTAGACCTAAAGTCTGTAGAGTGGAGTAGGAAAGTACATGGCTTGTACCTGAGCTAGGCATCCCATATGAGAATGGAGGGCCTTTCGTACTTTGTTTGAAAGGAGAATTGGTTGTCGCCATAGATGGGATCAGACCATTGCTCAAGGTAGATATGGTCGAGACCTTGGTGGCCCGGACTGTCGACAATAGATTAGGAGGTGGAACACCCCCTGTGTTGGCAGTCATAGCGGGAATAGGAGAATTCTTGGAAGAAGTGGCAGCATTTGCTTCCATTTCTTCTTGTGACATTGTCTAGTGCTCGTAAGAATAAATATGTACAATGATGGGTGTTGAAAGATCAGTGGTCGTAGTTTCATATGGACCAAGAGCTTTTGCTCCAAGGTATGAAATGGTTGGTTCCTCTGGCATCAAAATTTCTTCTCTTGGAGGTTGGTCGGGCATACTTTCATGTGACCTGATCACCTCAAAATATCCTTGCTGGTCTAGTTTTCACCTTAGTGGTAGAGGGGGGGTTCGAGGTCAACTAATGGCAGGCCTAAAATCCTTCATGACTGGTGGAACTCCTAATCCTCCACTGTGTGAGAAGATCAAAGAAACACTAGGGAAATCTATAATCGTTTGAAAACTATAACGCACTAGAAAAAGTACCTATGAGATAAAACAAGCAGTCACTAACTAGTTGGAAGAACAGTTACAACAACCAACACTATAGAAACTTACCGATGCAAGTGCAATTTGAATACGGAAGCACCCTTTAGGTATACTCTACAAAGTGTGGCCCAATGTCTATCCTATGTACCGCGGTATACCCCTGCAGTCACTTGTGTAAGTCCCTAAAATAAATGCAACTAGGTTGCCATCGCGTTAACAGTCACCAGGTGGGTACAGTCAATAGTCGGGTGGACCGCAATGAGCAGGGTATCAAGCCCAAAACCTGTCTAGGGTATCGAAAGAAACTTTTCTAGAAGACAACTGAGGAAATCGAATGGATTCGAGACCCATGAAGCTCCATGGAAAATTCTATCAACAAAATCCCAAGACAAGCCCTTTATATGTGTTCCCCACTACACTTGGTTCAGATTTGGAGGGATTATCTTTTCTACCTTTCTGCATGCAACCTCGTGTTTAGCCCCTGTGTTAGATGGGGGTCCCAGATAACTTTCACGATAATGGACTTTTAACACTCCCTAGCACATACTCTTATGTATGTTTTGCAACCTTGAAGAGTTTCCTCTCCAACCTAAATCAAGGCTCTAGCCTAGACTAGTTGATGGACCCTACAAAACATAAAGTCTAGTTGATTTTAATTAATCGTTAATTTTTTAGCTTGTCTTAAGTCAAAGGTTATGAAAGTGAAACTAGTGATTCTTTGAGAGATGAAAGAGAAGATAAACAGAAAGTTGGAAACAAAATAACGTCTTCTTGACAAATTCATATTTGCTCTTTTAAATTATTTAACCAACTTTTCAAACTATTTTTTCTAAGATCTTTGACCAACAAACTCAACACGGGATTTCTCTTGACTACGAGATACTTATTGTCCTAAGTAAGCAGCCAAAAAATTATGAAAGAAAAACTTTTCCTTGATTATTAATGCAAACAACCAACTACTCAATCAAACAAAGAAATAAAAAATTTCAACATGCTTTAAAATAAGAGAATTGAAAAATGGATTCCTTTTCTTTCTTCTAAAGCAAGCAAAAAGATAAAGTGAAGAAAAAACAGAAACCAAAATAACTTCTGTCCCTACTGCAGATTGCAGGGAGTCACTTGACCAAACCTCAAAAAGATGATCGAAAAAGACTCACATATTTGTCTAAAACTTTATTACAAAAAACTCAAGAAATCTTTTTGATGAAAATAAAACTATGCTATGGTCAAACCTAGGTTATAGACTATGATCACAGAGACTAGAGAAAAGACCAAAAATACTGGCTTCTGACAAGTAAGAGGATGACTTCCTCTCTCTATCAAAATATCTCCCTGACATAGACACACGCGTATCACCTCTGCAGCAAGCATATATACGCAGGTTGTCCAAATGCAGAGAACATATGAGCGCATGTGGAGTTACTGCAAGGCACATATATCTCTGTAAATTCTCAAAAAAGTGAAAAACAATAGTCTAGCACAGGCAGGGAGAACTGTTATTAGAAACCAGAGTCCCTTAGAGACAGAGAAAATTACTTTGGCAAAGAAAATGCAAGGAAACTTTGATAGAACAAAGATAATCTGAGATTATCCTAGGCTATAGACTGCAACATAGAGACTCTGACCAAATCTAGGAAACCTCTGAGAAGGATCACTTCTAATAGGGAAAAGAGGATGATTACCTCTCCTAAAACAAATTCTGGACTTAATCACGCAACTGACACTTCAACAGCCCAACGGATATACGTGGGTTGTCTAAAGGTAGGGGGCGTGTATACATGGGCATGGCTTTTGTAAGCCACATATACCTCTGTAAATTTCCAGAATGAAAATCAAACAGTCAAGAAATCATGCAGGGAGTACTGGTATGGAAGACTAGATTCCCTACAAACTCAGACTCTTGCAAAAAAATCAGAAAAAAGGTAATAAAACCAATTCTAAAATACCCAAAAAGTTTCCCTAGAAAACCCTAGAGACTCCCCAGTACGGTCACCAATTCAATTGTGGGTGGGAAATCCCCCTACGGACTAGCATTAAGGGTTCTATAATGCATGCATAAAATGACCTAAAGTCTCCTACTTTTTACCAACATCCCAATCATAATCCCCATTATTCATATGCAAATACAAGGTTAAAAATATCAAGTTACTGTACCTTAGTTTCCATGTTTGATGTCATCCTTGACTGCAAATCTCCTCCCAATGCTAACCTGCATTCACACAAAGACAAGTAAAGAACTCTGCATGCATATGATCTATGAACTAATGGATTAGAGATTCTATCAAAATATAATCAAATTTAAATATTGACAATCTGATATGGCGGGACGGGAAAATTATTTATTTTATTAATCTCACAATAATACCTTACAATAGTGAGATCAACCACTGCTCCTCAAATATTGTCCTGGGATCCTCTTCAAATGTACTCCAACTGCTTTCATATATGCTTCTCTTCACACAATGGTTGCAAAATCTTGCGACAAGGGGAATGAAAAATCGGCTAGAGTTTCTTTACTCTTATTTTTCTCCCTCCAAATGGGACCCCTACCGCTTCCTTTATAGGCTAGAAAGGGCTAGGTATTTGGTCGAGTGACCGGCTATGAGAAATCAAATGGTTTAGTTAACTTACCCAAAACTGTGTGTTATGTCTGCAACTTTCCATTTTTCGTGTTTTTTAGGTATATGTGGGTTGTAGTGGGTCAGCCAGCGTACACACGCGTGCAGTAGTGGAGCAAGGCGCATATGCCCTCAAAAAGGGTGTTTTTTAAGAAGTTGTTCAGTACTGGATTGGCAAAGAAGGAAAATGAGATGGCCCGATTCCAGGTAATCATGTCTGGTTCAATTTAGGGTTATAACAATGAGAAGGAAACACTATGCACAGAGTGCATAGTGCAATCTCATCTTAGATGGCTTATGGGTGATTCCATGACCTATATATCTGCAGTCGTGGAAGGGATGATGCTCATGGCGATGTTAGACCTATTTATACTTTAATATTCATCATATCTAATATATCATCATTCAAACCTACCATTCATTTAACCTTTAACATTCATTCTATAGAAAATAAAATAACTATTCTGGTGTGTGCTGCAAATTAACCTTAATATATTCATTTATTTATCCATCCACTCATCATAAAATTCATTAAAAAGCATAAAGAACACATTCCACACATTGACATGGTATTTTACCATGGTTCACCCCTTGGGATACGTCCACAAATACTTGGCATTCTATTCTTCTTTATTCATATTCTTCAAAATCTTGTGTTGCATGCATTACATCATAGCTTTAATGATGGTGAGTTTAACCAGTGTCGCACCAAGCTCCATGGGTTTTGACCTGACCCTTAGTTACAACTCAACAATAGACTCATCCCCAAAATTGACTCATAATTTAGCTCTAAACTCTTTATACAAAATCTTTCTATAGAAATATAACCTTTTCTAGCTACCCCATACATCATATATTTATACTACCAAAAATGGGTAAAAACCTTTACAACAAGGACCTAAAACCCTAACCCTAAGTGGATTAGGTTTTTCCACTTTACAACCTCCTGCATGCAGTTGGTCCTCGATCCAGTTGTTCCTTTCTTTGACTCTTATTTTCTTTATGTTTCTTTTCCTTTATTTCCAACATGTTTCTTTCCTTTCCTTCTAGCGTGTTGTTTTTCCTTATTTCCTTGTGCGCGCTCCATTACTAGTCCCAATTCCAACTATCTACCATTATCATTGCACATTTCCAAAAATAGCTTGCTCCAACATGCCCCCAACACTAACCTGTGGCTCATCCCGAGCCACTCAGACAGTGTTTCAATCTCTAATAGACTTCTCCAAAGTTTGGAACCTACCTGAAATCTCTTCAACACGAGCATTCACTTATGTGTTCTTCTCAGCAACAGACTCCATAGTCTATGTTGTGATGTGCTCCTTTTGTATTTATTCAACCTCCAAACTAAGGTTTTCCATATATCCCTTGGTTTCATCCATCTCTATCAGTATTCTCTCTGCACTTTCCTACGATGGATCCAACTAAGTCTGCATCAACTGCTTCTCTGTTTGCACCTTCTTCAATTCTGCCTATAAATTCTTTAAATCTTGCGCACTCCTCAACCTATCCCATATGTACATGTCCTTCTTTTTCTTCAAATCCTGCATGATTGTGTTGAATCCTTCTTCCTTATGTTCCAATGGCTCCAACTCTTCATCCTCTTGCAAGCTTGTCCATATTTATTCACTTTTGTCATATAACTTAGAAACTTCCTTAATACTCTGCGCCATGTTCTCCATGTGCCCTGCCACCTCCTTCTCTCTATGTGATCTAAATTCTGGTGGCATGCTTGGCTTCAAGAGTGCCATCAAGTCTGTAATATGGCTCTTATAATTCTCCATGTCTTGTGTTATTCTTCCAATCTTCTCTTATGTCTGTAAATGCTCCTCACCTTGTGTGTTGGAAGGAATTGACTTGAATACTTCTTCTATGTGTTTCTCTATCTGGCCAATGCACTAATTTTCCTCGTCCTTCTCAATATGTAATTCATTGAGGTTTATCTTCAGTGTATCCCTTATGTCCGTAGATACTTATAACTATGTTTCATCTACATTTTCTCTTGATTGGATCTCTTATGCGATGCTCACTTGAAGTTTATATAGTTCTTTGGTTGAGACCTTGGCCAATGCCAAGTCCAAGTGATCAATTAATTTCAATGCTTTCTGCATCATCTCCTCATCTATCTGCAGCATATCCTAAGTGATCACAAATGTTTCATTACCAAACACTATAATCTAGACCATCTCCTACATAGGCATTGTCTTTTCTTGAAAAGTTTGTTGTGGATACACATTTTCCTTATGTTGTGTTGCATCCAATTGCAGTTGTGCCAAAGTTTCTTTAACATTTGTTAGTTTCCTAATTATCTCTTCTCACTTCTTCTCAACATTGTCCCACGACTCTGTTATGCAGTCTTGCACCCTCTCAGCCACAAGTTCAGCATCATCCTCTATCAATTTCATCTTTGGGATGCTTTTGTGCACCTTCATCTTATTTCTTTGTCATGCTCCTTGTAGCGTCATCATATTCATTGGTAGGGTTTCTTTCTACACATAATTTGTAGGTACTTCTATGTATGGGATATATCCTCCTACTGCTAGTTCCTCCTGCATAGGAACAATTATTTCCTTCTGTGCACTTTCGATTAATCCTTCTTTTGTGCTCCTCCCTTAGTCACTTTAGCACGATCCTTCTCCTACTCTACTGGATTTTGAGTATCCTTTTGTCTAGGTTTTCTCATTGTCACACTCCCTCTTGTATCCTTTGAACACTCAACATATTTCCTTGTGTTAGTTGTTGGACTATTCGATATTTGTGATGTTCCAGCTTCTACTGGTTGCTTTCCTTTTTGTCCCTTATTTGATATCATTGGTAAATTCCACTCATTTTTCCAATACTTCATATCCCATTGGAATTCCTCTCTACTGATGTCATACCTCATTTGTAGCCAATTATTTTTTTGGTCCCTTTTTCCTAGAATCCATACATTGTATCTAGAGAATTGAAAATTTTCTATATTCTTATTCTCCTCCACCACTTTTGGTGGTATCCTCCATGTCTCTGCCACCTTTTCTTGTATATCCTCCAAATACATTGCAAATATGTCGGAGTTGGCCTTCCTTTATTTTGTGGCTAAGGTGTGCCAAAAAGTTCCATATTGTGTTGTGGAGCACTTTCCTATTCTTTGACAAAATGCACTATATTTGGGGTGTCTCCATCATACCAATGCTATAAGTATGATCAACCATGAAAAATGGAATTTTGTGCCTAAGTCTTCTGCATATTTGCAATCATCTAAGAATTAGTTCAACAAGTATAGAATCCAACTAAGTAAAGCGCCCTTCGCACACTGCATGGTTTTTGTTATCACTCTTGTTGGTACATCTTCCTTGCAACACTTCCTTAAAAATTTGCATACCATTAACTTAGTTTCCAGTCTTTTTGTAGGCTCACTGATTCTATTAATTGTAATTCCCCTTCCATGGCCTTCTCCTTAGTTTTTTCATCCAGATATTGCTCAAGTTTCTCTCTGTCAGTTGGGAGACCTACAATTGTTGTAATCAGGTCAACATTGATTGATATCAGTCTGTCCAACCACATAATACTCCCATGTACTAATCCCAACAATTGTTTGATCCATTTATTCACATCCTTGCCTCATAAAAAATGGGGGATTTCCAGTAGGTTCATTATCCTTGTGTTGTACAACCCTATAATCCACTACTTTGGTTCCAATATTGGAACTCCTAACGCACCTATCCCTTTGCTCTCCATGTATACATGTGGCTCAAATTCAGGGAATTTATCTATGTGTGTTATGTCATGGTATGTGTTCCTCAGTTTTTCTACACATCCTAAAATGTTAGGAAGGATTGTCACTCCTTTTGGTATGTGCGGTAGTGCTATTGTGACTTCTTCTTGCTTGCATGGTGACCTATATATTGGTTGTTTCCCCTTCCCCTTTTTTCTCATAATGGATGACCCGACATATTGGTGTGCATCCTCTTCTTTCTCTGTGTCAGAATCTAGTTCACCTATAACACCTTCTACTTTCACTTGTCCTTCTGCTTGCAGCGTTGTCTATGCAACATGTTGTTGCTCTGCTTTTTCCTGTGCCCTAGGATTGTCTAATTTTATTCTTTCATCATCTTCTTCATTCATCTTTTGCGGTGCTCCCAAATCTAGCTACGGTGTGGGGTTTTGTTCTTTAGTAGGGTTTTTTCCTTCGACCCTTCAATCCACATCCATCTTCTCAGCGACTGGATCCTCTTCTTCAAAAAGTGTTGGGCTCACTAGTTCCTCGAAGGGTGATGGGATCGCATCCACATAAAAAGTTAATTTTGGTTAAAGAGGTTTTTATGCCTCTATGGTTTCTTGCTCTGTGGACTTCACAACACTTCGTGTGTTTGTTGCGACTCTACTAGGAGATATGAACTTTGGTGGTGCCATTCTACTAGATATCGAAGGAATTTCTTTGAATTCTTTCTTAACCTCTTTGGAAATACATGTTTGTGCTCATATTTTTCTCCTTATCTCTCATCTACTCCAATTCACCATGAGGCTTACCTTGAAATTATACTTCTTTTATATGATTTGTCATAAATTCTCTATCATATCCCACTTTTTCATTTACCTCCTTTTTATTTTTCCGGCAACTTTCTATCTCAGTGCATTGTGTTCATATTTTATTGTCATGTAGTGTCTTCAAGTTCTGTCATACCACTTTCTAACTTATGTTGTGTGTTGTATCCTTCAACTGTCTATCTGCCACTTAGCCATCTAGTTACTTCTTTTTATCTTTTTCTTATTTTTCTACTTTTTTATTTATTTTTCTTCTTCTACTCATTTTTCTTCTTTTCCTCCTACTATATACATTATGTACAAATCTACTTCTTTGCACGGAATCTACTGAGAGTTAGTAGGTCAACTATCTCTATACAGTTCCAGTGGACTACCATTCACCAATCCTTTCATCTCCTTTCCTAATAAATCTTGTAGTTGTACAACACCTCCATGTGTGACAAACTTTATCTCATATGGCCCTAGCCAATGCATCTTGAACTTCCCTGCATACTGCAAATATTTACTTTCATAGAGGAGAACCAGATCTCCTTCCTTGATGTTCTTATTATTAATGTGTCTATCATGCCAAGCCTTGTCCTTTTCTTTATGTACCTCCTGATGGAAACCAACTACAATCATGTCTTCTTCTAATTCCATGAGTTGTGCCAATATTTCTTGGGTTGCACCTATTTATATCATCTTTTTAATTATTGCTATCATATTTTTAATTATTGCAATGTGCAGACTAGATATCAAATAATATAGAGGAACTACAGCTTCCTTTCCATACACCAATCTGAAAGGTGTCTTCCCTGTAAGCTTCTTGCATGTAGTTTTATAAGGCCATAGCATGTTTGGTATCTTCAAATCTCAATCATCCATGTTCACATTGCAAATATTGGTTAAGGCATTCTCCAATATCTTGTTAAATGATTCCATTGTCCCATTGTGTTAAGAACCTAAATAGATATACCAATATAATAACCACAAATACTGAATACACAAATCAAGATAGAAGAAACCACACTATATTATATCAAACCCTTGAGGTAGGGCAACACCATACAATGGATCCTATTATGGAAGGGATCCTCTCCTGTTCACTTGCCTCTTCGAGGGGGCATCCTCCTGTTGATCTACCTCTCCAAATACAATATTTCTTTTCATGTCTCATTACATTGCTTAAACCCCTTTATATAGTGCTACCATCACCTAAGAACATTCTAGAGGAGGAATCTTCTAGAAGTAGAACCTTCTAAGAAGTCCTCTTACATTCATTATATCTAACTACCATAGTGGGCCTTA
>ML805149.1:178696-194048 GCA_009831015.1 Picea engelmannii | reverse complement strand
GGGAGCTGCATGATCTTGAATCAACACTCTATCACAACTATGGGGGAATATTTACCAGAAATATTAAACCCCTTAGACCCAGAGTGGGAACAATCTAGTATCTCCCCTTTAGATAATCGTGAGTATGCTTTGATATGTAACAAACCTATAATTGACGAAATCCCATCATTTTCAGAATTTAAAGTTATTTGTTCTCTTTATATGAATCTGTTTGATGATAATCATCCACATGACCACCCACTTTTTTATCATGCAGTTCAGTCATTACATTAGTCCTTCATTGATAAGATATTGGATGATAAATGAGAGAAACAAGATTTCTGATCTTTGATTGATCAAAGACTCAATCTTAATGATAGTCCATCTAGGATTAACCATGTTGAAATTCCTTCACAAATCAAATTTCTAGAACATGGTGAATCACAATTTCATCACAATAATATTATTTATATGACTATTTTTCTGTTCTAGAATTGAATGTGAGCATTAATATGGCATTCATTGATCTCGTGCAATATAAAGTCTATGATCTCAATGCATAGATTTTATTGACAAAATATACAAGGTATGCAGAGCACAAAAAATTTTTGGATCCCCATGAGGAAATCATATCAAATTCACACACCATCACCATGAAAGGCACATGCAAAATTGAGTTGATCCAAGAAACATTGTCACCTAAATATACTCCAGAATCACATGTCAATATTCTGGGGAAAATGCATCACTCATCCTTGGATTATATCTCAATACTCCAAAACTCATCACATGATTTTGATGATGTTATAGGATAATTATTGGAGTCATATTTTTCTCAACATTTACCTCAAACAATTAGATATCATTTCTCCTGTCAACATGCGAGTTATCTAAAATTTGGGCCCTGAGATATTTTCTTGGATAATGAGGTACTTTTGTTTTGTTCGATGGTTATGTCAGGTTCGCATTACCTTGCTTTGACCTTTTTCTTTTTTAGGTAATCCTGAACCTTTTTTACTTGGAAAGAGATTTCCTTAGCTAAGATGCCATGACCCAAGGCCATCTAAGCCATCAAAGTCACCCAAGGATCACACCCAGCCTTGACTACACCAACCCTTCACATGGATGGATTTGAGGTGTCCCTAGGGGTTTCGAACTAGTGACTTTCACTTACGGAGTTCCTTAACAACACACTCCCTCATCGACTACTCTAGACCTCAAGGACAACTTTCTTTAACCTTTGGAATGAATGAAACTAACCATTATGAGAATCTCCCACAAGGTACATGGCGTGAAAATTTCATTTATGGGTCTCATCAGGTATTTCACTCACTTTTGAATTCCTTCCATTATTCCTATGGCTATCAATGTAAATTTTATGATGGGATTGAAGATTGGTTGGAGGGATATTACATGTTTACATTTCCCATGAATAATAATGCTACAAAATTTCACATGTTGGGTAGATATTTACTTGATTCAATTATTCCTACTTTTTATCTCTCACTACTCTAATTTATACTATTGACTTTTGATGAACATGTGGTTGCAGCTTTAGAGTTGCTTGAAGGGCTGAATTGACACTATGATTTCACATAGTCCCTTTCCAACCATTGTAGGGTATATTAGGAATAAGAGTAGAATAAATATTTTTACTTCTTGTTATCTTGCATAGTTTGAATGTTTTCTTTCATTTCTACTTATGTAGCATATATTTTTGTGTGTCTTGGTTTCTTGAATAAAATCCACTAGTTGTTAGTAGTTTAGGTTGCATCTCAAGATGCCTTCCTTTAGTCTTAGTTTATTTTTTCATGAGATATTTCTTATTCTCATTTGATTCCTTTAATTTTTTTGCTTAAATGAAATATTGGCTTAAAATTGGTCTTCATTCATCTTCATGAGGAAATGATGTTCATAATCCTTTGAGAAAGTTCAACTATATGATTCAACTGCTTTAGTGGAAATCTCTTTACCACTGATAGATGGATAGAAGTAAACTAGAAGATTATGATCATGAGATTCTAAATAAGTATCTATTGTAGAATACTTTACAACCCAAGGAAGATGGAAACCTAGTTGGAGGAATCCTTCTTGAAATACTTCCACTAATGGACTGGAGTTCCTTTGATGGTTGCACTAGAGAAATGTTCCTAAGGTCCTTGGAAAGGAATTGTATCGTAAGTTCATGGCCTTACTGTTCATAATCCAAAATGGATTTTCAATCCCTATTGATTAATATTTTGATGGCTATGTTTCTCATAAAATATTCTAGATCAATGGATTGATGTTATAGTATCATGGGTCCATTCTCTTGGTTCTTGAAACAAATACTATTGAGATAAAATATGTTTAAAAAAATTCTCAACATGTATGTTTTCCTATAGAATTAATCCCTTTATGATGATCTAATTTAAAAATGTATAAGTTAGATCATTGATTTGTTTAGAATAAATTCAAAATATTATAACAAATTGTGATCACCATACCTTAATTCTATCATAATGGTGTATGTTGAATAGACTTTTAGAACGTATACTCATTTCCCAGTATTAAAAGATATTTTCATTTACAGGGAAAATAAATAGTGTATTTGATCTCTAGCATGTACCTCTAGTAACAAAACATCAAGTTTCAGTTTTCCTTTCACTATTTTGAGAATCTTGGAAACATTTATGGTTGTCGAGTACACAAATGAAAAAAAAAATATTTTACACCACAAGCTCCTAAGTTTGAATTTTAAGCTCAAATACTTGTATTGATCATCTTGGGTGACAATAAAAATATATGTTCCTTTCTCTCGTGAGTTCAAACCGATGAAATTCGTCTTTCGATCATCGTACATTATCTAGTATAAGGATAATCTTCTCTCAAAACATTATCATTGTAAGGAATCAATCTCTAGAAAGATTAATATCATAAGACCTATATATTATTTTTAATATTAGGTGGCTTCTTTTAATGAATTGGGTATTTCTATGGACGATGATTTCATTTTTATTGAGGTTTGAAGGTATCTTATGAAAATATAATGACTCATATTAAGCCTTCTTGATTTGATTGTCCTTTTATCAGTATACTCTTCAAACATTATGATGAAATATTTTGACTCAAGATGCCTGAATGGTTTTCTCTTGATATGGTCTTATTTGGTCTTGCTTATGATGTTCACTAGTCTAGTTTCCTTCATCTTCATCCCACTGGGTGTTTTGTATCATGATTTTTTTTTCTTTTAGAATTGGATTTTTCAACTGTTGAATGAGAAGATACGTCTAAGCCAAGCCATGAAGCTCTCAACGAAGATATTGAAGGAATCGGTCTACAAATTTTTGACAATTATGTTGAGATGAATCATTAAGAATAATATAAATACACAAAGCACAAATAATACAATATATTGCAAATTCACTTGCATAAGTACCACCCGTTGGTACGCAATCCCATGCTCAAGAAAATTTCGAGAGGAAACGTGTTACACATAGACTTACTCTTTGATTTTCTTTTATATGTATGATTTGGACACTCACCTTAATTTTGGATATTGAACCTATTCGAGTCATACCATACATGATCTACAACTGGGTTCAAGGAGATGACAATCGAAGGAGTGCTAAAAACAATTGTTTTGATGATCATTCTCATCCAAGAAAGAGCATTATATCTCAAGAATAATGATATAACAAATGGACCATGGTTTGAATCCTGTAAGATACTGATCAACAAAAGATGGTCCTAAAAATGCATTACTTAGGGTAGAACTATTGATCATCACAACCAGAGCCACCGATTTCTTGAAAGGGAGGTACCACTCATGGATGAAGATTCAAGCTAAGTTGACTTGACCTTTCTATTGAGATATTGGCAATAGAAAATTGGTAAACTTCAGGAGTCGATTTAATGCATCCCAATAGGTATGGTTCCTCACTTATTCAAAGAATTATATTTTGGTTTATTGTCCCATGCCAACTCGGATACAGACTTCATTTATGGTTTATGTTTTAATACCTTTGTGACCATCTTTTTCCGAGAGAAACGTATATTAGTCAACATTTCTTTTATTCATATTTTCTAATTGGTTAAACATATATGATTAAAATTGATAATAAAGGAGTTCACATCATTCGTTACTAGTTTTAATGGGTGATATTTTTTTTTTCTTGTGTTTAGATCTCTCTCATTGAAGGTTTTTCTCTCCAGAAGAGAAGGAAATGGCTTGAGGAAGACAGATCGCTTCAAAAAAATTGATATGATAAGAAATTTATTTACAAACCTGTTTTTTGATTCTATTCTCAATCCTCCTCGCATTATTTTCTTAGGCCCTTTCGTTCTTGAAAATTTTGGGTTGAAATGAATATTACATATTGAATGGTTTTTCCATGTAGGTACAAGTGCATAGTTGATATCATGCCCTTGATTTGAAATAGTGAGGATATGAGCATGCCACGCTACATAATAAGTTTTAGTGTTGGAATAGGTAGAGAGTGAGTGAAGATCATGCATGGCTAGGCAAAGAAATATGATAGATACCAAACGAATATCTTTCCAATCCTTACTTTGAGAAGCCCAAGGCTACAAAGATGAGCTGATATTTTCAAAAAGTCATATGAGAGATGTAGCTCTCGTTCAGTTCTAGAAATAAATCATATCTAAATGGAATGATATGCATATAATATTTCACAAGGTTTAGTATTTTCAAGAGGCTACAAACTAATTGTTGCTTTAGGATGCATAAGCATTGTTAAATCTACTAGAAACATTGACATTATTGATCTCTTTTTATGTACACTCTCTCTTTATAACTGCTTATCTCTAATCATCATTCTCATTTTTCAATTGTAGCATGTTTTGAGCTGAGTTTGTATTCTAATTTTGTATGTGACTGCTCTCTTTCCTTCACCATCATCATTTAACCTAGTTTCTATTCATTCTCTATCTTATGTTTGTCTCATTATTCATGATTATATTTGATGGCATACATACATCTCACCTCCATCTATCTCATACAAGAAACACCTTTTCAATGGGAATATGCATGAATCAACTTGCATATATTTCCTAGCTCATGAGCTAAACAAGGGGTCATTTTTTAGCATGAATCAAAACTATTCTGGAATATTGTGACAACAATCAGACCATGACTTAACATATTGGTTAATCAATGGTAATTCTTTCATGTTGGATAGTGAGCATAACTTATGTAACAGGGAAACATCAATACACTAAGTAGATTCTCATGTGAATGATGAAGTGTCAAAGTCTAAATGCTAAAAATCAATAGGGATAACTATATTTAGCCAGGTGCAACAAATATACAATGTAAATATCAATAGTTGGTAGTCATCCCCTATCAAGTTTAAAAAGGCCACTGCTTTCCCCATTCACCGGATTCTAAGCATACACTAAATAAATAGGGAAATGAATAGGAAAGAAAGCTTGATTAGACTAGGGTACATGCATATATCTATATTGGGGATATGGATGCTTGTTGATATTGGATAAAGTTCTACAACATCATGTGACTCAATTAGGCTATGGATGCTCATAGGAAGTGGACAAACACATGCATGATAACATATATGCACCTGGTGAAAATATTTTTGTATATCCCAAACCTATATCATTCCCATGATGGAGATACCAACCTGAATCATCGATGTATTTTAAGGAAATAAAGATCACCATAATTCATCCTCTTATTACAGAAGATGAGCTCCACTATTCATCATGCAAGCATCACCAGTGAGCCCACCATAATGAAATATTTCGGGTAACTGTTGCACCTTTACTCCAATTTTTTTAATCTTAAAACTAATTATATGAACCTCTACATTTTTTCTCACAATTTAAGGAAGAATAGAAGAGATTTTTTCTTTTCCTAGTGTGTTTCCAATAATTTTTCCCACACAACACCCTCCCCAATTTCTTATTTTCACTTTTTATCTAAGAGAAGAAATTGGAGCCCCATACTAAATTTTTCTACTTGAAAACCTCTTGGACTCTCTCATACAATTGTCAAATCCCAACTCTCTCTTCTCATTCTCCATACTTTACCATTTCCATGACTTTAAGGAAGACTCTAACCTGTCGATACCCTGTGTATAGGTGGGAATCCTATTTCCCTTGTCGATACGCCTATATTGATGAGAATCCCCTTTCTCGTGTTGATATAGGATGTATCAGCGAGCTTCCTCTTTCCTTCACAAATACACAATATAATCCAACACCTAATGTTTTTTCTTACAACTTCCTAGGTATCAACAGTCAATCCTTCATCAACTGTCGATACACCAACATTCCATCCCTCTTCATATGTCAATACATCGACACCAAATCACCTTCGTGATGCTCATACAATGGAGAATCATCCACTTTCGACCACCAATATATATCGGTGCAGATCCCCCCATCTTTGTTGATACATGATGTATTGATGAGGTTCATATTTCTTTCACCAATACATAATGTATCGATGAGATTCATCTCTTTATCTATGATACACTTCCTATTAGCGAGTTTCCCTTTTATTCGATTGGTATTCTAGCATAAAATTGTCGACCCCTCATCGACACTAAGAGTATCGACATATGATCTTCCTTCTCTCGCTGACATAGACTATTTCGAAAATATTCTTTCATCTTGAGGCCTCTCATATTCTCCCCCAACTAAAATCCCTCTTGCTACGCTCGTTATTCAGGTTCCTATCATTTCCAATGATTAATAATTCCATTCCTGAATGGATAACTAATTACTAATTATTTACCTTGCTTAATCTACATCATATTGTAGTCGATATTGAGTTTTTTTTTGTCGCCAACAACTTTCATTACACATACCATACCAACATGCACATTTTTCACCTTTTCTATTTTATGACTAACCTTGATCATGAAAGTGTCATTTATCACCAGGTTGATTAATTTTATCATATACAAGACTTATGTTGGCTCTGATTTGCATCGTAGAGAAGAATTCATCCTCTCAACTCCTAAATAGTGTTAAGTTCTCCAAACATCAATTGTCTATTTTCACGGGATTATATTTCTGATCCAATAAAAGATGATCTCAGTTCCAATGGATGAATCAAAATCCTGTATAAAATAGATAACATAGGAACTCATGGAATTGAATTTGGGAAAACTAGCAGCATGACCAAGATCTAAACATTCATTAAAAAGTTCCTTTCCTCACAGTTTTTAGGCACTGGTAAAATTCTTGTTTTCATCCCTAAACCAGGATAATCATAATATTTTCACAATTATGATTCCTATGCAACTGAAGGAATCAAAATTTGAATCCTAGAAGTACCAAAATGATTGTGAGGGAATTCATGTTAAAGTTAGCCTCGTTAGTCATGACACCATTGGATTTTTTGAATGACATGGTAAGTCATCTCATTGAAAGAATATCCATGTTCCCTCCACATAAAAAAAAATGGCTCCTCAACCAGACACCGTATGAGCATGTTATGATCTTTTGAAATTATGCCCCTTACATCAAAGTCCCCTTTAAGAAGGTCATTTCTTTGCAGTGTTTGACTCACACCAATGTGAAAAATTACGTTGGACAAAATGTATTATAAGGGAATTATTTTAAATTTCATGATTTAAATTTAAATCTGAATTGTTTAACTCTAAAATTAATTTAGATTTTAATTGGAAATAAATTAAAAGGAGGTTAATTTAATAAGCATGAATCACAAAAACAAGGTTTAAAATGGTTTGAATGGTTTGCACGTGGAAATTGTTTGAATGGTAACTCACGTGGAAATGGTTTCAATGGTAAGTCACTTGGAAATGACAAGGGGGATAATAAGGGGGCACAACCCACGTTCCCCTCCCCTTCCTTTATTTCATATGGGTATTCGCTATCTTTTGGGTTTTTTGTCAAAATCAGACAATGTAAATTTAGATAAAAATTACTATTTTTTGTTGTTTAAATTTCATTTTTGAATGCATAAATGGATTCATCATGATGAAAAACCCTTGGGGCACTCAGATTATATAAAATTAGCCACTCAAATATATAGATCCAACTATTCCTCACCAAATTTCGAGCAAAATCAAACGGAAAAAATGGCCAGAAAAATCCAAAAGATATAACGTTTAGACTACAATATTTTATATGCACATTCGTTAACCCTTTATACAAAGACACTTACATCCCAAACCAAATGATAATTCGCATGTGGAGCCCAATCCCTAATCCACTGCTGACATGTATCATGGGTTGATGCATGATGGAGTGCCAATAAAACAACCACTATCATGGGATCAATGTCTATACACTGACACAATTTAAATTTTAAACATCGATATGGAAGCTGATACACAACCATAGTCTATGTTTCTAACACCAGTACATGAAAGCATGTGGTATTTAAGGTATGGTGCATGGGTGAAATGTTTGAAATGTTTAAAATGACATGTCATTTGGATGAGGGGGAGAGGGGGGTGGTAAATCTATGACCCCCTCCATATGTTATAATGCTTATGGAAAAAAAATGGGGAGGAAGAGGGGGAATGAACAACTACCCCCCACCCCTCCTTATATGCTTTGTGAAGTCTTTGTGAGGTAAGGTGGAGTGAAAGGGTGGGGGGCTCACAACTACCACCTCCTTTTTAATAATTTGTATTCTTTAATATTTTTTAAATATTAAACACCTTTTTACCCACATGTGAACCTAACCAATGGCTAACCATTCATTGTAATCCTACACCCATCATATTAACCATAAGTGCAATTTGACTAAACAGCGTTAGGAATTAAATGTGAGATGCGATATTGAACACAAAAATAACAGACAATGGTTATCGGGATAAGTCATATAGGGGAATAAGGATTATGTCAGGATTAACATATACCCAGTTGAAAGTTCACACAACCTGACATGACTTAAGCTTCTTCCAACACTCTAAGACTTTCCTCAACCGTTGATTCACCAACAAAGGATATAACCCATTTCTTAGAGATACACCGAGTTTCATCGGATTCATTCATCTTCACAAACATATTGGAGCTAATATTTCTTTTGGTTCCCATACATAGGAGCTCAATCTTTCTTCTAGTGTCAATATAGGGACAACACCCCACAAAATTATCTTTTTTATTTTGGCCATAACGTTTGACTCTGATATCCATTTCACACATTCCTTATACCATTGGAAATTTATTTCTAAGATATACAACTTCACAATTATATGATGTGGGATATTCCTCACCAATTGTTCACATTTTTTAGGATTAAGATTAGACACATTGTTAATAGTCTTGGATGATCCAAATTGAATCCAAGGAAGAAAAAATTGGCTAAGGCACACGATTTTATGAGGAATGGCATGGGAAATGGTTGAGGCTTTGGAACTAATGGAACGGTTTTTTGGCATGAAGGTTACCATACCATCATGACCTACATCCACATCTGCAATTAATCAAAACCAAAGGAAAATAACAGGAGATGAGTAAGAAAGAAAAAGAAAAAAAAACGCATTAAATAAATACCTCTCTACAATCATAAAAGAAAAAAGAGAAAGAAATGAAGGGAGGGGAACTGAAATTGGGGAAACTAGAGAGTCGGGGACACCTGACCTTCCACCTGTCCCCTCGATCTCCTATATGCTATCTTTGGAAGATGAATAAGGGGATTTTGGATGAGGAGACGAGGATATTGTAGATACTTTACTGAGAGGTAATAATTTGCACAAAAGAGTGTAATGATGCCCATGAATGAATAATAAAATATTGTTCAAAGAAAATTAAATGTTGGCTTTCCCATTTGGGTTTCTAGGGTGTAATATCTTTGCAGGTGGAGTCAGTTTGCAACAATTAATATTACTTAATTATGGGGTCAATGTAGAAGAGGTCGTTAGAATATGAGTCTGCCACTTATGGATCAGATGGTATCAGAGCATTGTGTTCAAATATCTAGTGTGACCTATATGGTAAGTACCTGCAGTGGCTACAAGAGTAGTGGATAGGTTTTTGGGGGGGGATTAGATTGAAGTAGAGAAAAACAGATGGTTGACGAATATCAAGCTGAAAATGAGGATGAAGATCCCAAATTGAGGTTGGATCAACTTGAGAAAGGCATGAACACACTAATATCAATGGTGTCACAATTGATGGTAACACAATGCAAGGAAACACCATCAATATAGATTGGTCATATTGAACCTGAAAGAGAAGAAAATAAGCCATAGGTGGAAATGAAGGTTGAACAAGAGATGGGGGAATGAAAAAATAATGAGACACATTGATGTAGGAGCATCGCTCCACCTCAACAATGCGCCATCATTCCAGCACATCAGCACGCATTTCAGAGAGGGAGAGGCACCAACCCTCCCATTTTTAAATTTGAAATATAATCCTATACGGATTCACGTTGTAAGTTTGAGTGAAGACCAAGCCATACCTTTGTATAGGTAGTGTATAGGGTTGCCTTAAATGTTTGCCTATATAAGGTCCAGATCATAGTCAAGTCTGGATCAACATTTATGTAATGAGCCATAGGAAGTATGGTGTCGTAATTGAGACAGTGATAGAACTAAGGCAGTGGACAAGATATTCTCGTAGAGCCCTCTTTTGTAAAGAGAGAGAGATATATATTTGTTAAAAAAAGGTTGGATAGGAGAAGCAAAACTCGAGAGAGCTTTGATAGCAGAAGCGAAACTCATGATAGAGTTAGATTAGAAGAACTTGAGATAACTGGGACTCTTTTGCAATCCAGTTTTTGTAAACATATGTATAGACCACAGAGATAATAGAAAAGCAGTTTTTCCTACATATAGTGTGTTTATGTATTTGTGCTCATTATTGTGCTTTTATATGTCATTCATGTTTTGAATGTATGAACTGGTGAAGTGTTTTATAAGTTTCAATTGTTTATTTCTTTGATTTTTCAAGTGAAAGGAGTGCACATAGTCTACAAGGAGTGCATTGATAGAGGTGAGTTAACCTCAGAGAAGCTCAGGAGATATAGAGTTGAAACTTCATCAGCATAAGTGCAAGGAGTGCACAGAAAGAACTCTGTGTTGAGTTCATAAAGAGACAAATTTATTGAACAGTCTGTAAAGAGAAGCTCTGCAAGGTGTGTGTCGAGAAAGGAGAACGTCGTGAGGGAGAGAAGAATTTATTTTCAAGAAATCCTTTGGATCTGAGTTTGACGAAATCCCAAAAACGTAAGGAGTGCATGGGAGATCGAAATCCTTTAAGGACCGAGCTCAGAAGGAATAACACTTTCCATAAGTGTTGACGAGATCTAAGAGTCATACTTGTAGGAGGAGAAAAGGTTCGAAACCTTTGAAGACTGATAAATATTCTATGTCGGAAGAAATCATAAGCTCAGAAGACGTAATGTGAGGAGTGCGTAGGAGACAGACTTATTCCAAGTCCAAAATCTCAGAAGAGATAATGCATCCAAAAGAAAAAGACAGACCCATATAGTCGGGTTCACAGCATAAAGTTCAAAGGTCGAAGCCTTTGAACGCTGACAAGATCTTCTAAGGTGGAAGAATTCAAAAGATCAGGAGGAGGAGTGACAAAAACCATCTGATTGGTTGTGGAAGGGAGCCTGGACTATTAGATATACATCCAGTGAACAAAGGAAGCACGGGGGAAAAGAACATATCCCATCTATTGGATCTGAGAACGAAGGATCAGTAGTCATCTTATCAGGAACAAGGTGCACGAGCATTAGCGCTTTTCACATTCAAGAAAGAGAACTCACCAAGGGTTGAGAACTAATATTTCTGAAGTCCGAAGCTCCGAAAATCCGAAGTAGAATCTCAACCATCCGATCAGCTGAAGGAGATCTGAGCTGTCAGATCGTCTAAATTCAACTTCAAGCATTGGATCGCCAAGGTGAATCTGAGCCATCAGATACTATGAGTTCAGAAGGAGGGAAGTTTGAGACTTGAAACTCCTGAAGCGCGAAAGACGAAGAGTCGCGGGTCATCGATTTGTGAGTAGAAACTTGTCAACCAATCCCGAGCTTCGGGTAAATTGCATAGGGGTTTCTCAGTTTGAGAACTAAGATTTTTGAATCTTGAAGAGTCGGAAATCCAAAGTAAACCTCAGTCGTCCAATCAGCCAAAGTGAAGCTAATTCGTCAGATCATCCGAAGAAAATATCAAGCATCGAATCATCCGAAGTGAATCTAAGTTGTCGGATTTAGAAGAGACATGGCGTGAATCTGTGGACTCTGGGTAAAGTCCCAAAGTAACCTTTAGTTGTCTAATCTAAGAGGACACATGATAGGAATCTGCATACTTTGAGGGGAAACAAAGTTTGAGGTTTGAGATCTCAGAAGTCCAAAGACCTGAAGGAGATCTCAACCATTGATCGAGCAGAGGGCCACAAGATTGTTGATCTAATTGAAAGATCAAACACCCAAAGTATAATAAGGGTCATTGATTCAGGAGGACAGGTGCCTACAGATCGTCAAATATAGAAGATTGACGTACAGAGGAAGGAGAGGTTTTGACATTTGAGATTTTTGAAGCCTGGAAGTCTGAGTCGACAAGAGTCGTCATTGTGAAGGTGGACACGTGGCACCAGATCTATATCTCCAAAAGAAAGAGGAGGAGGAAAGGTCCAAAGATACGGAGAAGAGATATTGATTGTCAATCGAGAAGGGAGTTTGAGGGTCGTTGATATGGTTGAGGAGGCCAAAGTCCCAAAGCAGGAGCAAAACCGTTGATTGGTGAGGATATGTGTCAGTAGATATTCCACTTCAGAAAATAACCAGTCAACAGTGGAGAGGGTTTGAGAATTGATATTCCTGAAGCCTGGATCCGTGGAGGAGATCCTGGCTACAGGTTCAGGGAGATAGGTGGAAATAGATCGTTAACTTCAGAATATTGGATTACGAAGGAAAGATAGGTTTGAGATTTTAAAACCCCGAAGTCTGGAATTGCAAATAGATCATATCCGTTGATCGAGAAGGGGAAGATATGGTCCTTGGAATTGGAAGGAGCAGATCTGAAGCGTCAGCTCAAACATACCCTCAATATCGTGATATCGACGGTCCCATATAATTTCGTGGATTAAAGGTGCATGGAATTTAATAGGTAGTCACGAGCTTACGTAAGGACACAGCTCAAGGACACGTGCGAAGAAGGGGCTTAGCAAAAGGATCTTGTTGAGCATGAGGAGTTGAGATTTATGAAGGCTGGAAACCTGAAGTAAATTAGGGTCGTCGATCTGAGAATCATCGTGAGGAGTACAAGAAAAAATAATGAACGTGCTAGCTCATAGTCCGAAGTGAGATAGAGTCATTGATATTGTCGGGGAAGGAGATCAACAAACACGATCAAAAGGAGATTGGGTGAGCACTTTCAGATTATGGGGGCAGGGCTCCTCCGTAATGTGTGAGCACGTTGGTGGCCTGAAATTGTTGTGAATCATCGATCAATGGATAGATTGATAACAGTTAAATCATGGTCGTAGAAACCAAGTGGGTCTGACAGGACCTGCACACAAAGGAAAAGGGACCTATGTATAATTGTTTTGGGGTTCAATCAGGAGCTTGAAGAGTCGATCCAACTCAGAGAAAAGAAATATCCTAGACCAAGAGGTCGCATAACCCCAGGAGGAGAGGGGGGTTGCATCACACATGTATCTTTCTATGTGGAGGCCAAGGTGGAAATCAAAACATATGATGGAGAAGTGGATGCCATCAAACTTAACTAGTGGATACAATATATGGAGGTATACTTCATTATGCATGAAGTAACAAGAAAACAAAAGATTGCATTCATTCAATTGAATCTTGAAGGCCACGCCTTGGCATGGTGGGAGAGTGATGTACTAGGAAGAACACTAGATAATGAGCCACCGGTCATAGAATGGGAGGTGTTCAATAACATGATCAAAGAACATTTCTACCCAATCAGATACGAGGAGCACCAGCAAATAGTATGGCATTATTTCAGGAAAACGAAAGGATAGTTGGTGAAATATTTCACTACTGAGTTTAGGAAGAGAGTATTGGGCCTGAGATATGATCATTTTTATGATGGTTATTATAAACTTTTTCCACATGTACATATGCGTTTTTCATCTTTTAAAGGAGCTTTTTGAATAATTTTATGATAAAACGGTATGATCAGCATAAGGTACGTGTAATTCATGTTTAATGGTTGTATTATGTATAATTCATCATGTTTTATGATTATCAAGATCTAATTCACGTTTTTTTGGTGTTACAGGGAAAAAATGCACCACGTTTATGCTTCCAGCACTTGATCCGGCACTCCTTCTAGTACTCGTTTTGGCACTTGATCCAACACTCTGTCCAGCACTGCGTATTGTACAAAAACGTAGGGTGACTTGGCAGTTAAGGTATTGGCGGCCAGTGATGGGAAAATCGGGCATGTGGGTTTTGTTCATGATTGCCCCCTCCAGCTACTGATCTCTAGACAACTCATTTTCATTTGTTCAAAGAGGGTGATTATTGGCTCGCTCTGTTTTATCAGTTAGGGCATCATTTATTGTAATTTTCCAAAATTAGAAGTGGTTCGACCCTCCTGTGGTCGACCACCTGGTCTGTAAGCTTATAAATACCACTAGGATGGTCAGAATATTGTGAACCAAGTAGAAGAACCATTGTATTGGAGACAAACTCATTTTTTCTCTGTTTTGATATTTTACATTGCCAGAATTATGCCAGAACTGTGTTTTCAAGTTTTAATGGTGAATTCATCTTGTTGAGATCGTGGTGTGCTTTTAGAGAGTGACCACGACTTTCTGGGGAGGGCACCAATAGTCTGGTAACTGTCTTCATGTTTGGTTATGTATTTCCTAATTTAATTGTTCTCTTTTATTTTCTATACATGCATATTTTTATTGTGTTAACTAGTTTGTTGTAGTTTAATTGTTTTGACTCGCTTTTGCAGGCTAGAATGATGAGATGTGTTAGCATGCATTGATCTTGTAAATTAGAAACATACTTGCAAGTCTCTATACTAACCCCGTGTGCAATTAGATGTTAGATTATTCTTTGATTTATGATTTTATAGTCAAGTTTAAAACAAAGTTTTAATTAGAATAGAAAAGAGTTTGATTTGGGTTTTCTTTGACAAGGATTTGATGGGTGGATAGAGTTAATTCCAGTTTTTAATTATAGCTTGCTTATTTCAGTTTTATATAGATCTCGTTTAATTAGTTGTTGGTTAATATAGATTGTTATTTTACTTTTCAATATCATAGTTTAATTTTTGTTTTTAATCATTTCCTTATTACAATTTGAATTGTTAGAATAGACATAGCATAGTTTCATTTTATGTAATTTCCTTTCCTAGAATTAAAATGCAATTACATTTCTTAGTTAATGGTTGAATCTAGTTTTTCTTACATAGTGTAGAAGTATAATGATGATCTC
>ML805149.1:135902-146750 GCA_009831015.1 Picea engelmannii | reverse complement strand
CAGTTTTCAAAAAAGAATAGTTTACATTTTTTCCTATCCATTCCTCCTCTGGAATTCTACCATCCAAAGAGCTTGAAGGTCCTATGTTTATTAAGTAAACAGAAGTATCTACAGCATCTTCCCAAAACTGTAAAGGCAAACCAACATGCAATCCCACACTCCTTGCACGCTCCATGATTGTCCTGATCATCCTTTCTGACACACTATTTTCTTGTGGTGCTCTTGGAACTGTCTTCTCTCTATGAATCCCATGGTATGAACAGTAATCATCAAACTGCTTGCTGCATTATTCACCTCCATTATCTGATTTGAGACACTTCAAATTTTTTCCTGTCTCATTCTCAACCAAAGCTTCCCATTTCTTAAAAGTATCAAAAACATCAGATTTTTGTCGAATGCAATAAGCCCAAGTTTTTATAGTTGCATCATCAATAAAAGTAATCTAATAATGAGAGCCACCAAGAGATGATACCTAAGCTGGTCCCCATACATCTGTATGCACAATCTCTAACCTTTCACTCTTCTTTTCTTTTCTGACTCTGAGAAATCTGACTCTCTTCTGTTTTCCATAAACACGATGCTTACAGAAGTTCAAATCAATTTGTTTAAGATCTGGCAACAATTTTTTTTTGTGAAGTATCTGCATCCCCTTCTCACTCATGTGTCCAAGCCTATGATGCCATAGTGTTGTATCCACTCCTATAGAAGCTAAAGAGATAGAAGAGTCAGTATTACTAGTACATAAATACAATGTACCTACCTTCTCTCCTTTCGCTATCACCAATGATCCTTTGATGACCTTCCACGTCTTATATGTAAATATGGATATACAACCTTCACTTTCCAATTTCCCTATTGAAATTAGATTTTTCCTTAAATCTGGAACATGTCTTACCTCTTTCAACAACGATTGGTTTCCATTGCATTTCTTTACTTTTACCTTTCCCATTCCAACAATTTTGCATGGTGCATCGTCACCCAAATGAACCTGTCCAAAATCACCTTGAACATAATCTAGAAAATGTTTTCTATGGGGTGTGGCATGAAATGAAGCCCTTGAATCTACTACCCAAGACTCAAAAATGTTACCTATAGAAAGAATCAAAGCATCTTGTAACACATCACCTGTTACATTTGTTTCCTGATTTCTCTCCTAATGTCCATATCTTTGTTTCTTTGGAGCTTTGCAGTCTTTCTTTAGATGTCATTTCTTTCCACAATTCCAACACTCTGTCTTTCCAAGTCTAGATTTGGATCTGCCCTTCCTATAATTCCCATGGTTCCTGAAACCCTTTCCTCTATCCTTTTGTCTTCCCCTATTCTCCACGTTCAATGCATTTCCTGATGTCTCACCTGTGATTTTCCATCGCATTTCCTCGCTAAGGATAACACCAACAACATCATCAAATTTTAAAGTATTTGAACCAGAGATAGAGTTACTTACAACCATGAACAAGTCATTCCATCTTTCTGGCAATGAGCACAAGATTAGAAGAGACCTGGCCTCATCATCAAAGTCCACTTTTACAGAACTTAGTTGATTAGTAACCGTATTAAAATCATTTAAATGATCTGCAACAGACCCACCTTTCAACATATTCATATTAAATAATCTCTTCATTAGAAATACCTTATTGGACACCAAGGGTTTTTCATACAATTTGGCGAATGCATCCATGAAACCCTTCGTTGTCTTTTCTTTGGAAATATTGAAAGCCACCGACACCGCTAGGCTCAACCATATCGTTCCTAGAGCCTTTCTATCAAGAATATCCCATTCTTCGTCCTTCGTAGTCATCGGCTTCTTTGTTATTCCACCCAATGGTAGGAATAGATCCTTCTAATATAAATAGTCTTCCATCTGCATCTTCCATAACTGGTAGTTTTGGCCATTAAATTTCTCAACCCTAAACTTTCCATCTTTTGACATTGCTCCCACTCAAACCAGGAACCCTCTTTTCTTGCGAGTTACGTTTCGCTCCGATACCAGTTGTTAGAAAAACAGGACCATGGAGCAATAAAATAAAATAAATGTGGAAACAAAACACAGAAGATACACAATACAATAGAGACACATATTTACGTGGTTCACCCAGTGTGGGCTACGTCCACCAGAGAAATTGCCATATCCTTCCTTTATTATTATCCATCATATGAAGGGATACAACCTACAACAAACCCACTGTGACTTCCTCTTCTTTCTCTCATAGTCTCCTATCTCAGAAAACAATATTCGCCATCCACCATAGCTGCAATACATTTCCCTCATAAAAGAGGGTTGCCTTCTAGGGAAAAAAAACCTAACATAATATATATCGTTAGATCTGCGACCTTATAATGAACGATCTAGATTTACAATGACATTGAAATCTACATTTACAAGGCAATTTTTCCTTCAGGGGGTTCGCCCCCGAACCCCCGCTTGCCCCCAGACCCCCCAGCCGGGGGGATAGCCCCCCCGAACCTCGCAGAGGGGGCACCCCCTCTCTGCACTCCCCCACGTGGAAGAGTGTACATACTTCTGGGGTGTAAATACTTTATGGGGTATAAACACAGCTGAAAGTAAAAGACCTCTGAATCAGGAAGATAATCAGGCTCCACCACCAACACTAGTCAGGTCTTATGTGGCTTCTGCAACTATTTCTCCAACTCCTAGAATTTATTTTCTAGTGCATCCACCTGTTTCTTAGTTTGTGCACTTTTCTCTTTCAAGGTCTCTACAACTCGTGCTTTGACATGCTCCTTCAACACTTGTAGGATTTTTTAATGCATCTCTTCCAACTTTTCTTTTTCTATCTCCAATTCTTCTATCATATTTTATTCTCTCTCTTGTAGGGGCTCCAACTAATCCTTTTGTGCTTGCTTATCCTCTTGTGTGGCCTTTACCTCTACCTGCAAGGTTTTCATCTCCTGCACGCTCTTAATACTTTCTGAGATGCTCATTGTCTTTTGTCCCTGCTTTAAATCCTAGATTTCTACATTCAAAATTTCTTCTTTGTGATCCAAATATTCGATCCATTCATCTTATGCTAGGCTTTTCCAGAGTTTCATGGATTTTTCTTAAAGTTTTTTTATTTCCTTGACTTCTAGCGCAATATGCTCTATTTTTTCTTTGGCCTGCTTCTCCCTTTCAGATTTGAATTCTAGAGGTGTGGTTAGTGTCATCTTCCTAACCAACTCTATTATCCCTTATTTATATTCCTCCATTGTCTACACTATATTCTCTAGCTTTTATTCTACATTGATTTCTCCTACTATTGCACTCTTTGGAATTGCCTGAAACACTTCCTCAAGTCTTTGTTCCAATCTATTTGTGCACCATTTGTCTTCCTCATGTTCTATTTGTACCTCTATAATAAAGTTTCCATCACTTCCTTATATACCCTGGTTGTCTCCATGTTTGTTGCATGTGTCCTTGCCCTAGATTGAACTTCGTGCACCCTGCTTATCTACCACTTATATAAGGCCTTGGTTGGTATCCTCACCAATACCAACTCCATCTGTTTTATGTCCTTAACTTGTTTCTTCTCCATCTCCTAATAAATTTGCAACATATATTTGGTAAGCCTAAATATTTAGCTTTCCAATGATGTTAGTTGCAGTCTCTTGCTAATTTTGCATGGGTTGTTCTTTTGTTGATTACTACTATTGTTTTGTGCCTTCATGTTGTTCCTTGGTCAATTATATCTACTCTAATACATGCTCGACCTCTGCTAGTTCTTGCATTATCCCTTCCTTTGTTTTTCTTCCTCATATTCTTCAGTTGTGTAGTCTTGTACTTTATTTGTGCCTAATTATGCACCGTCCTATGTTGTGGTGTATCCTGGGACTTCCCTATGCGCCTTCATTTTCTTTCATTCTACACTTGGTTGAGCAGTCGTTCTATTTTGGTAGCCCTGACTGTGTTGGATCAATTGTTAATAGGTTATAAGGTATACTTCCTCTTGTTTGTCCCTCCTGTGTAGGGATGTTATCCTTCTTCTATGTCATTCCATTAGTGGTAGTTGTGAGATCCTTCTGCTATGTGATCGGATTAGGGATAGTCTTTTTATTTGTTACTAGACTCCTCCTTGTTGGATTCATACACCCTATTGTTGCTCTTGTATTCACTATTGGGGTACCCTTTCTTTGTGATGGCGTTTCTTTGACTGGTTTTTTTTCCTTTGTTGGTTGTTTTTCCTTTGGTTGTTCTACTGGAACCTTCCAGTCCTCCTTTCAATCCATCATATCCCATTGGACTTCTTCTGTTGCGACACGGTATCTCATATCCAACCACTTCTTCTGTGGATCCCTTTTGTCCTGGATCCACATATTATATCATGAGGATTTGAAGTTGGATATGGTTTTGTACTTCTCCATCACCTCCGGCAGGATCCTTCAAGTTTCTTCAACCTTATCCTATATTTCTTCCAAATATGTTGTGAATATTCTAGTATTTATTTCTTTCTCTTGCAACGAGTGTGTGCCATAGTGACTCATACTATCCTGCATGACACCTTATCGTTCTCTGAGAAAACATAATGTATTTAGGGTGCTTCCAACCGACTAATGCAATCAATAAAATAAGTCACGAGTAGTGAAATTATGTCCCCACATCCTGGGCATCTTTACAATAATATAAAAATAAATTTAATAAATATGGGATCCAACTTAATACAGTTCCCTTCATGCATTATGCGAATGCTTCTATGACACATGTTGGCACTTCCTCATTGCGAACCTTTCAAAGTAATTACAGGTCATCATTTTGGTTGCTAGCCGTTTTGCTAGTTCATTGATAGTATTGATGATGATCCCCCTCGATCCTCTCTCTGTCCCATAGGTCTTCTTCATCTCTTATTCCAATGATTTATCATTGTTTTTTTCATCTAGGTACTGTGCAGGTGGCTCAGCGTTGGTGGGAATACATGTTATCTTTTCTCTCAAATCAATATCTATGGAAACTTGTGTATCCAACCCAAAATTCCTCCATGCATGACTGATGGTAACTTCTTGACATAGTTATTTACATCCTTTCCCCCGCCAAAGTGCAGGATCTCTAACATGTTCATGATACTTGTGTTGTATAACCCTTGTATCCACTATTTAGGTTCTATTATGGGTACTCCTATCGTGTTGACTCCTCTTCTTTCTAAGTATACATGTTGTGTTAACTATGGGAATTTATCTTTGTCCCTGACATCATGGTCTAAATAGAACTCTTTGTCTATGCATACAAGTAAGTCTGCAATGACTTTTACCCCTACCAGTATGTGTGGTAACACAATGGTTTCCTTTGTTTTCTTGTGCGGGGATCTCTGGACTGGTTGTTTTTCTTTCCCCTTTCCTGGTGCACTTGAGGGACCTGCTTCCTGATATGTTTTATCTTCCTCCTCTTCCTGTCCGCTGGACTCCTATTGTGCCATGTTATCTGTTGTTGTTGTTGTTTGGTCATGTTGTACTTTCTATGTTCCATCTTGAGTCCTCGACTCATCGGACTCGGTCCTTTCCTCATCCGCTTCCTCTGTGGGAGGAATTGTTTCCTGTGTCAGGTTTGTCTCTACGGTTGTGTTTGCTAGATTAATATGCATACATTCTATTTTTTATTCGACCAGTGTAGGGAACACCAGTTCTGGGAAAGGAATGGCATCGACATCCACCACTCCCTCTGTCTACATAGGGTTTTTGGTCTCCCTTGTTGGCTCGGACATTGACATGTTGTTCCTTCAGGTTCTCCTCGACATATGGCTCGATGCTACAAATTTGGGTGGCACCATCATGTTGTAATCTAAATGGGTTTGCATATGAAATCTCACTATTCACCTGCTAAACTGCGTGTATGTTCTTCACTTCTTGTTGCACTTTCTTTTTGTGCACTGTGATTCTCAACTATTTTTCTATCACTTATTCCTCTAACTACTTATTTTTGTCTTTTTCTTCATTTTTATACTTTTCTCTTCCTTTTTATTCTTTTAACTTCTACTATTTACAATATGTGCAAGTCTACTTATTGCGCTGCAACTACTAAGGGTTAGTGGTTCAATTATCCCTATACAGTTTTAGTCTACCACCATTCACCATTCCTTGAAATTCCTTGCCCACTAAATCCTACATCTGTATAACACCTCCATCTGTGACAAACTTTATCTAATTTGGCCCTAGCCAATGTATTCTAAGCTTCCCTGGATTCTGCAAATATTTGTTTCCATAAAGGAGAACCAAATCTCCAATTTTGAAGTTCTTATTCGTAATGTGTCTGTCATTCCATGCTTAATCCTTTTCTTTCTGTACCTCCTGGTTGAAACCTACTATGATTATGTCCTATTCTAATTCCATCAGTTGAGCCAATATTTCACGTACCACGCCCCTTTCTTTAATTTATGTAATAGATGCAATGTGCATACTTGGTATCAAATAATCTAAGGGAACTATTGCTTCTTGTCCATACACTAATCTAAAGGGTGCCTTCCCTGTTAGCTTCTTTCATGTAGTTATGTTATCCCATAGTATTGTTGGTACCTTCAAATCCCAATGATCTATGTTTACATTACAAATCTTTATCAAGGCATTCTCCTAAATATTGTTAAACACATATACTATTCCATTTTCCCGAGGATGATAAGGAGTTCTCTTCTAATGATGTGTCTTAAAATATTCAAGAATTGCCTCAATTATTTTATTGATAAAGTGAATCCCGTGATCACTCATCAATATTATTTGACATCAAAACCTTGTTATTACCTGTTTAAATAAAAATTATGTTGCAGTGTCTTCGTTGCAATACCTTATTGGTGTTGCCTCAACCCATATGGTTAAGTATTATGTCGTTGTAATAATATATCTGGCTCATGACCTTCTTTCTTGTGGATTAATTGGATCTATAAAATCTATTGTCCAGTAATCAAACGCTTGTAAATTTACTTGAGGTATTAATGGAATCTCATCCCTCCTAGATGGGTTCCCAACTCTTTGAAAAACATAACACTTCTAACAGTATTCCTTTGAATCCTTGTCAACTATTGGTCACCATAATCCTTCACGTAATACCTTATGCGCAGTATCTTTTCCTGCATAGTGTCCTCTAGGAATCCCTTCATGAGCTTCTACTAAAACAATAGGCCTTGCATGCTCTGTAACACATCTCCTTATAATGTTATCTAGTTCAAGATTGTATAAATGACCTACAATCAACTGATAATCTACAACTCTAACCACCAATTTTTTCTTCTGCACAGTAGTAAATTCTCTTGGTGCAAAGCCTATACAAAAAAAATCAATAATGTTAGTAAAATACTCATCAACTATCTATACTGAAAAAAATTCTTCATATGGAAAGTTCTCTACCAAGTTACTGGGTTCTTCTCCATTAGAGATCTTGGATAAGTGATATGGTCCCGCATTCAATCTTCCAAGCTTCACCACAACTTCAAAATCATTTTTTTGGAATAAAAGTAGCCATATGCATATTAGTCCCCCCAACATTGTCTTATTAACTAAATATCTCAGAGAAGAGTGATCTATAAACATATTAAAATGTTTCCCCGACAAGTAATGTATTTATTTATGAAAATCATTCACCATATCTAATCCTTCTCTTTCTGTAATGTTTTAGTTATGTTTCAAATATGATAACTTATTTCTTGCAAATGCAATAGGGTGATCGATATCACCTTCTCCTATTTGTGTCGATATGAATCCTAATGTTATTACAAATGCATCTGCATGTACATGAAATTATTTTTCCCAATATGGAAACACTAAAATTGGCTCAATAACCATCTTCTCCTTCAAAATATCCAAACTTTGTTGGCATTCATCATTCCACTGATACTTAGTGTCCTTCTACAACAACTTCTCCATTTCCGCAATAATTTGTGCATATCCACTTATGAATTTCCTGTAATATTCTGTATGACCCAATGTACTCTTCAATTGGCACACTAACTTTGGTGGTAAGTTAACTAGGACAACAATTTTAGCAGGATTAACCAACAAACCCTGTTTACACACCACATGCCCTAATAAAATATCAAAAGGTGCACTGAAAAGAAATTTCTTAATATTCAATGATATATGACATTTTTTGCATATGTCTAACATTAATCTTAATACTACAACATGGTCTTTTAGTAAGATAAAATTTGTCCAGTCGTCCAAGTAAACCTCCAAAAACTTATGAATAAAGTCCTTAAAAGTTGCTACTACTACTCTTGAAAAACCGGTTGGTGCATTCTTTATCCCAAATGGCATGATTGTATACTAAAATGGTCCCCAGTCCGTATAAAATGTTGTCTTACATATGTCTTCTGGTGCTATCCTTATCTGATGATATCCTGAAAACCTATATGTAAACGAATAATCTTCTTGACCTCCTACATTCTCCAAAACTTCATCTGTAAATGGGGTAGGAAAAGAATCATGTAGGAAAGCATCATTCAATTTTCTCAAATCTACACAAATCCTAATCCCTCCTTTCTTATTTTCCTGCACTACCATAGGACTGATCCATTATGATTCTTCCACAGGTTCTATGACACCAACTTCCAAAATCTTGTCAATTTCTATCTTCACTTTCTCTTTGTATATTGGATTCAATCTGTAAGGTCTTTTTATTATAGATCTGAATTCTAGATTCAAAGGAATATTCATCTCTCCTAGTTCTTCTACTAATCCCTTCATTTTTTTTAAATGTCGCTAGGAATAAGTCACTATACTCATGTAGTAATTATGTGATTCTTTCTACTGTTTGATTATCCCAATAATCTCCAATGCTAGCAATCTTTGGTTTTATGCAGTTCCAATGTTTGCCTTCTTCATATTTAATGGCACAACACAATCTTGTGAATCTAGATTTAGACCTTCTATTTCCCTTTCTCCTTCAACTTCTGAGATCTAGATATTGCGCAGGTCATCCTTCATTGGATCTTCTTCCTCTGCGACGTGATAAGAGTGTCACAATTGTTTCACTATATGTATATTCTTCTCCTGATATTTTGGGATTATTTCAAATTATGGTTCTTGAAGTATTCTATCTCTTACCTCCTTCAACATTGGATCTATCTATAGAGTTTCATGTTCAAAGGAAAATGTAATTACAAAATTTTGTGGTATCTCTTCCTAGTTTGTAGTTTCTCTGCGTTGTTCCTTCTTTGTGTACCAGTTCTTTGGAATTCCTTATAATGTGTGAATAAAATGATGTGGACATTAATCTGGTGTTACTAATATCCATTTAACCATGCACCTATCTACATGTTCTTTAGGTTGTCCAATTCCATCATATTTTTCCTTATATCTATGTTCCTGCTCTGTGTTGAATCTAATGCGTAGTAACCTTTTGCACTGAAACCAATTGTTGATCTTCTCCTTGTGTGTACTCGACCAATAGGTGGGTGTATCTTTCAAATAAATATTTACTATTGGTAATCTCCTACTTTCTACTACTTCTAATTCAAAATTCATCAGAAAATATTCTAAGTTATTCATACCATAAAAAGTAGGAGGTTCTCTTAACTCTATACCAACCCATCTCAGCATGTGTGTCATTCTGACACATCTTCTGGTGGATAATTCATGTCGTCGTTGCTATCAATTTTCTAGTCTTGTGTCAAAGTTTGAAGCATGAGAACTGATACTCCTCCAACTGAGAATTCCATCTGCAGTTGGGTTGATATAATCCTTCTTGCACATGGTAGTTATATATAACTCATTCACATCTTCTGTAAGAATATTGTCTTTCGCAGGTTCCACATATTGTCCTCCTTATGAGGTATCCAGTGTCGCAATCAATCTGTATTATCCAAATTAAAATATCATCTTCCTTGTCTTCAAATTGATAATAGATTGGTTATCAAAATCCCAATCCAGACCCAACAAAGATGGATATGGAAAATTATTACCTATTATGTCAATGACTTCAAATTATGCCATGGTATGCACACCATATAGATCTACTAGAATTCCTTTCAATATTCCAATTGGAACCACTCTTTGTTGATTATATAACTTCAAATGAATAGGTGAATACCCCAATTGAGGTTCTCACATAGCTTCCTAGGTTTTCTTTGGAAGAACGTTGACTTCATACCCTAAGTATAGTAAGATATCCCCCATGTTGAAGTCTCCTATGTTTTCACTCAACCTAGATTCTCTACTTGTTCTTCTCTTCTTCCAAACCTAATTCACTATCTTTACCCCTTCTTCCCCAGGCTAACACTTTTCTAACATATTTTCCAATATTTGTAAAATGTTTATATCATTCAACAACTTTACACAAGATCCCAAAAAGTTTCTTAAGTTACTTACTTGCTATGAAGGCTTGTCTTTACTGGTATGATCAAAAGGTAGAGGCATATCATACACTGGTATCTCATCTATTGGCTTTTTCCCTAAGGTAGACGCAATGTTTTCTTTTAGAATATACTACCTAGATTCTTTGAATATCTCTTTCTCTTTACGTGCATCAAAATTTTGTTTAGGCGATGTATTCTTCGTGAACCACTAGTATTGATCCTGATCCTTCTTGGCTACATCTTCTCCTATCTTAGCTCCACCTCTAATGACTATGTTTATCTTCTTCCCATACTCTTCTCTTTTTTCCACCACAATCCATTGCACGTTCTGGTTATTTTGGTTCCTCTTGTCTTGTATTTTTTTCAACAGTGTTAGATAGTCTTTTGTTTCATGGTCTCTTGCACGACAATGCATACATGTTGTAGGTGAATGTGGACAATCTCTAGCATAGTGTCTAGGTTTCTAACAATTGTGACACACTATCGGTCCTCGACCTCCTCCAAACCCTCTTCCTCTGCATCCTCCTCCTTTGAAGCCTCCTTTGCTTCCTTTATTATCTCTACGTGGTGTATTATACTG